>PQWD01000404.1:0-136478 GCA_019425675.1 Leucinodes orbonalis
AATTCATTCAATAATAATTATTAATATCCATTGACATTCAGTCAGCCATCTAGCACCAAACTAAGCGTCCAACATATTATAAACTTACTAAGCAACGCTTAAACATACTTTCTTTTTGTAAATACAACCTTAATATACATAGAAACACTAATTAAATCATTTAATACAAACATGTGTCCATGCATAAATGTTTGCACTGCCCGGAGATCGCTTCCGGAACCTATGTAGCCGACATCCCATCTATTACAACACTGGGTCACCAGACTCTAAGATACAGGGAATTCGAAATGTCTGTTTTCATTCTAAGCCAGATTTGGTAAACACATTTCTCGAGTCGCCAAACTAACACCTAGCAGAAAAGTTATTTACAATTGTACGGCCATAATGTCTAACTACTACCCATACAGACTAACTAGAACCAGTCATACCTCCCTCCAAAATGACTTGGACCTATCACGTTAATCCACTTTGCAGGAACACTGGTCACACTGGCAAGTCCTTTTTGTCAGGCCTCAAAAGCCAGGCAATACATTCTATAAAATTAAAAAGGTTATTTCTGGATGTTACTTTCAGTGATGTCAATCAACCTATCTGGCAGTGATAGGCTTTTATTCAGTTTGCAATACCCTGCACATGTGTCAGCCTAAACTAAAAAACATTATACAGCGATTCGACAAAAGGTTTCGACATCCGCGACACCGCCTCGACAAGTGCGTGCTAAATGCGTTTCGACGCGTCCACTAATCAAAAAAGTCTCACTGAACTTTGCAGTACAGTTAGTAAATATCTACCGTAGATTCAGCTGAAGAATAAATAATATAGGAATGAACATCTTAGATGATATCTTCAATAACAATTCCCACTTAATGAAAAAGCTACCTTTTGAATGATATATTTTCAACTTATGGTTTCCGAAAGGGAAGAAAGTAAGCTTTTAATTTACATCTAACTATATCAAACAACCGGCAAAACGTGTCGTTCCGGTTATAGCTAATGTGCATATAACAATAATTTTATAAATTCTATTTTTTCTTGAGTCAATATTAACTACGCATTAGGTAGGTATGACCCAATAAGTACACCTAATGTTTTAGTATTAAGCTTTTCACAATAATGCCGGAATATTATGGATATAAAAATATATTTAATCCTGTAAGAAAACCCATATTCAAATTCTCCATACACTAGCTAAGTAATAAGTAATCCTTTATTGCATTTGCCAAATCGACGGTCCGCAAACGTATTGCAGACAGAGGCGTGCCCCATCAATGCATAATGACATTATTGGGGCCTGGACCGTATGTTTGCTCGTTTAAATTAACTTCGGTGCAATAAAGGCCGTGTCAGTGCAATCACACCGGCTGCTGTGTGGCGAGTACCTTTGACGTTCCGGGTTAACGTTACATTTTCAGTTCGAAACAACAGTGTGCTCGGATGAGCTGGCTAATGTGGCGGGGAGCAGAGGCAATCATTCAGGGAGGCCTTCGTTCAGCAGTTGACACTTAGGCTGTAATGATGATGATGAACAGTCTGCTTGTATTGGAATATGATAAATGCTTTCAGTATAGCTCTGTTTAAGTTTATCTTGAGCCGGTAATGAGAGAGACAGGCAGGGAAATCACTGAATACTGAATAATTTTTAAATACAAATCTCAAGTTCTAAGTCGTTTATGGAACTTACTCGTAACCTTATGTGTGAAAAAAACTGAGTTATAAATTAAAACATACTCGTAACGAATCGGGATATTAAAGTTTTTAACGCTTGTTATTTTGTCTAGTTAATTATTTATTTTGAACGTTACCTTAGTTAGTTGAAATGGCATAGGCAGTGAGTAAAGTACAATGAACTGGTGGGCGATGTGGCGACGGTTCTCGATTGATCAGAATAGAAAGGGAAGCGTGGACGGGCCCCAACTCGATGATTCCGATGATTTACTTCTATGTGTATAATAATGACCATTATTAGAACTTTAACTAGATCTCAACATAGAACTCATTCACATAATATACACTATAACGGTAACCTCGATTAGTTCCAGCGAATTATTAGTCACGGCTTATGTGCTTCGACATTATGATTTATAGCAAAATCGCCCAGATGTTATGGTCCATGTTCGAGCGCGATGATTCACAAATCGACAGCCACAAAGGCAAGATGCCGATTCATGCCAATAAACTAACCTTATCATCGTTATAGCCACCTGAACATCAGTCTCCCCAATTTTTTTCTCGCGGGCCGATTTCCAACAAGTTATTTGACTAGCAGTGGGACGCCATACGTTCCACTTGAGGACCTTTCCTTCCGAACAGCCATCGTCTTCCTTATATGTATCGCGCAACTGCCGCTTTTACTATAAAAAATCTATTATTTTAAGTGTCTAGGACGATCAGGTAAGTACTGATGGTTAGTGATACGCCGACCATCACAGAGCGGCATTGAAGGAGACCAACAACTGATATCCGTCAATGCCGCACCGCGCCCGACACCAGAGACATCAGATAATAGATCCCTTATACCGAAACACAAGAGTGTATAACACTCGTGTTTCACGGGACGATTTCTGGCACTGCGGTGGTACCTACCTAGACGACTCATATCGAGTCTACCACGTAATAAATTGTCTCATTTTCTATTTTGGAAGCTTTTACCGTACTTACCTGCGCCGCAACTAGCTGCGATTGTCTTTTAAGCTGAACCCAACCTCGCTTACCGGAAGTCTTCTTGCCGTACAAAAAACGAATCCCCCTGATCTAGTGACGATTTTAATACAGTGATCTATAGTTTATGCGGTTACCCGAATCTGAAAGAGGCACGCATACTGATGGATCATCATCGGCTTATTAAACGTCCCCACCGAGGGGCATGAGCCTACCCGCGTAGTGTGTATAGCCGTAGCGGTCCACGCGGACATGGCGTATTGGACGACTATCATGCACACAATTGCAATACTGAATTTATTTCTAATTTTCCATACCTTTTACTCCAAATGGTGGGTAAATGAAACCATTATGAATAAGGCCATCTCCTGGCAGGTGCAGGCGTGTATGAGCTAATACATTTACTAACACACAACGGCTGTGTTATTGGAAACGCTCGGCCGATGCAAGCTCGTTGCGCAACAAGTGGCTTTTCCTCGCGCAGCCGGCGGGGTTTCAATCACGCACGACCCATTTGGTGTAATGGTTGAGACGTCTGCTAATACACCAAGGGTTCCGGATTCGATCCCCGGGTAGTAAAAACCATTGTGTGCATGAACAAGTCTGTTTGGATTGGTCGGGTGTTTACTTTGTATAATACGTATGTTTACAAAAAAAGTATATGAGTATGTTTATCCGTTGTTTAGTACTTACAATACAGATTCACGCTTGACTTGGGGCTAGATGGCTATGAATGAATGTCAGTGAATATTTATTTATTAAGGGTCGACGTCACAGGTGACCGAAGATCTGGCAGCTACCTTGGTCAAAGAATCAGTTTAAGCAATCCAAAGGGGTAACCTGCCAGTATTTTCGAACTTTGCCGAAAGGGACTTCTTTTAATTATATTTCTTAGTTTTATTTTTTTTTATTTTTAAGTGTTTAGGATGTAATATATTTTAGTTACCGAATAATGTAATGTTGTAAATTAATTAATAATTAAGTGTTTATTAAGGGAAATAAGATTATATAGGTCTCCCTACGCGATAAAATCCGAAACGAGAATATCCGTAGGAGAACTAGGTGACCGACATAGCCCAGAGGATTAGCAAGTTGAAGTGGCAGTGGGTAGGGCACATAGTGCGTAGAACCGGATAGCCGATGGGCGAAAACCCCACCAGATGGACGGATGACCTGGTTGAGTGGCAGGTAGCATATGTATGTCAACTGCTTAGGATCAGCCAGCGTAGAAATCATTAAGGAAAGGCCTTTGTTCAGCAGTGGACATATTTAGGCTGTAATTGATGATGAAGGGTCACCAATCTCGTATGAGATTGGTTAATGAAACGAATCAGCGCCTCTTAGTAGGCGTGCGCAAGTTTTCCAAACGACGAGAAGGAATGCCTTCACCGTAAATGCGTCGGATGAAGGTGTATTGAATTAATTTTCGAAATTAGAAAATACATTGGTAAGTGCAGGATTTGAACCTACAAGATGCACCCAGATCGAAAGCATACGTATGTTATAGCCAAAAGCCACCCGATACGTACTGTTACCGAATTGTCAACAAATTGAAACACTACAAATTGAATTACTAAAAACCCAACGTCCTCTTCATATTACAAATCAGGGTTACGAAACGGAAAGGTAACAAAGGAGATTGCCATCGCATTTTGGGATCGAATCGCTTATCGACTTAACGCACAACCATAGACTTACGCACCAGCGCCGTAAGGTAATACCTGTAGATCAACCCCCGATGGCAAATCGCAATGTACTTATACTCGTACTTACATATTTTCCGACAAAGATTGTAATCAAAAGAACTTCTCAAGTATAAAATAACCTTCAGTGTTCATTTACTGTATATTTTATCACAAATCGCTGATTAATAAATACCATTATCGAAACACATTTGTAAGCGGAAAGGTCTGTTAATATTAGCATCTAGTTATAAATTAATCCTGTTGCAATTAACTTCTACTACAATTAACATACGTACACGTAAGGGTTGCCTGTCGTCTGCGAAAACCAGATTTTGAATTGTTTTTATGCATACTTGAGAACATATTATTACAGTTAATGTGGTGACAATACCGTAGATAAATTTATCGCTCGCCTGTCACGCACAGAGATTATGAGTAGGGAGTGCAAAGTGAGTGACACTTACCGGAAAAAATATATATTATTTTCAAAATGAGTGCTAAGATGACAGCAGATGCCTACAGTTTCTGTACAAAAAATGGGGATAAGTGGGGATCATTTAATATGATGTCGATTTTCCGGGTTGACGGACGCACAGGATGTGTACTGCTTATTTGCATATATGGAGTGCATGCGTCTGCTCTCTGATGTACCTGTATATCATGACAGGTTTAAAACTAGGCGATCGGCTGTACTCAATTTGACAAAAATGAAAATCATTGTTTTTGCTATTAGTGTCACTCAATTTGCATACCCTATTCCATAATCTATGAGAGTACATAAAGTAGGGGGAGTACTTGAGACTACATAAAGTAGGGAAATCTTTTATAGGAAGATGTATAAAGTTTTTCAATAAGGTACCGCAAAATATTGTCGAGTTACCGTTACACATGTTTAAAGCTAGAATAAAAAGCCACCTTTCTAGAAAGGGTACTACACTATTGACGAATATTTATGTGATAAAAATCCGTGGTCTTAAACTGCTCAGTCTATTCAGTGTTTATGATATATTGTTACATTAAGAAAATGAAAATGTTTTTAAAAAAGGCTACATGTTGAGTTTTCTTGAGTGCTTCTTTCTCAATAGGCCAAACCACTGAAGCGCTTTTTTTTTCAAAGCATCAAAACTCATATTTTTAGTTTAGTATTTTATTCGTTTTTTATTATATTTTTGTATATTTTTTGACGTTCATAAGTGCTTTTTGTAAGCCTAATTTGAAATAAATGTTTTTGACTTTGACTTATGTGCACACTGTCAAATACATATGTATTTGACAGTGTACAGTGTACAGTGAGCCGCTGGAGTACATACTCCAGCCGTTCTCTCACCAAGTTAAAAAAGAGTGACTACAGAGTTTCTTGCTGGATTTTGATTGAGTCTCAATGGAGAACTGCCGTCCGAACCAGTGGTAGCTTCATTTGACAGTCATAAGTGTTCTGGAAGGACCTAAACTGAATAAACACTTTTCATTTTTCAATCATGCTAAGAAATCCATTTGAAAATTCTGACAAAAAATTTCAAGGGCCATCCGTACCGCATGTGTTCGGTGGAATATGATCGGTGTCTCGGGTCAGGGCCTGATGGGCGGCGCGTGGGCGGGGCGCCCCCGACCACGCCCCCGCGCCTTGGTTCCAGCCGTCTTCAGGCCACCTGTGGGCCCGCCGCCCACGCCTCCACGCCGTCACACCAAGGTCGCGTTACACATTTAACGACTATCCACAATACCGGCTCCGTATCTGTATTCAGTTGTCAAGTGCAAATATTTGCATTCCGCAAGTGATTGAATTTAGATATTTGTGTATGTCTACTGTTTTATCTAAGATGTAATTTTACAAAGTGATAACGTTAATGGTGAATAAATATTTATCCACAGACTTCAACACAACGCCATGCAGCCCCGATTTAAGAAATGAGCTTGGTTGTAATTTGTGTACTACACTACGGGTAAACACACTTTTTATTATAAATTCATACATAACTAACGAAAAAATAAGGTAAATAAGGTATATAACTAACGAAAGACTACATAAGGATTTGGGAATCTCAACAATAAAGCAGGAAATAAAAAATATGATGCCAAAATATAGGGACCGCTTGATAAACACAGCAACGAGCTCTGTGAACTTAATGAAGGATGGACATGCTTTTTCAAGGCTGAAAAGAAAACACCTTTCGACTTACTGAAGTATGAAATATATAATAGTAATGAAACATTAAAAACCAGCATCAATAGAAATTAAAAGTACATATTAAGTAAAATGTAATAATAATGTAGTGGCCTAGTCACTGGACTAGGACCACAAATAAATGTGAATAATATTAAAAATATTGCCGATTGTCCGCAAAGAGACAGATTGCAATAATAAAAAGGAAAACAAAAAAAAAAATCATACATATACCCATACCAATACAAACAGATATAAAATGCAAATGTTTGTACTAGCCGGGGATCGAAGCCTTGATATTGTAGCCAAGCTCTCAACTATTACAAGGGTCGTCATTAATGACTATTCTGATGGTGGACTTCCGACTTCGCTATCTCAACTTTGATTTTTTCGTAGATTTACCTCGACTTAAAATATCATGGTAGCATAGGTATAGTAAAAGTCATTCAGTTTGTTCCCCAGTTCAGGGCGGACACTGCAAGTGTCCAATACATGTTCCGTGTTTCAAAAGGCACTTTATACCGTAAGTCCCAATACAATTATTGTTTATATATCTATATCAAAGGCAAGGCCGTGAAGTGAGACTTTGACAACAACAAACGGCCGTTTCATTGTAACTATACAGAACTGCGAGAAGAAGTTACAGATTTTACGGAGAAACAATAGTGAATACATTTCGAAGGAATTCATACACGAGCTAAGCCGAAGGCAGACACTAGGTTAGAACAGAGTAACTACTGAGTTTGTTGCTGGATTCTTCTCAGTGGAGAACTGCCGTCCGAACCAGTGGTAGCTTCATTTGACATTTATAAGTGTTCTGTAAGGACCTAAACTGAATAAACACTTTTCATTTTCAAATACAATAGTATTTTTAGATAACCATGCAAACGCATTCACAACCCCCGGCCCACGTCACGTGAATCCTACAAAGTGTTACGAACTCGTTCAACCCCACTGCCAAACAATTTTTATTTTAAGAAATATGTTTATACAACTAACTTTCCAACTTAGCAACACAAATGTACTCGTACTGAACTTAGACTTATTTCGCGGTGTACGAGAACATTTTAAAAGGGTAAATTTGTAGCTGTTACCCTGTTTCAGTGACATCACGGGAAGTCTCGTGACAAGGCAGTGTACATATTATTAGCTACTGAGATCACCCTTCCGCGCTTCAAATTACTTTTTCCTCATTCCTATTTAAGGGTCGGCATCGCACTTGTTGCTCGTTCGGCGTACTGAGTGGCCATGGGAGACGAGATTACTCGTACTTAACGTCTGAACCCAAATTCCGCTATTTTAAAATGCGCCCATCCTATATTCCTTATATCTCAAGATGTAGTTATATACACCATTATGACATTGACCTAACGAACGTCAAATAAGTATGAGAATCATCATCAGCTCATTAAACGTCCCCACCGAGGACCATTATAAACAGACAAGTTCATTGCACACACATTTTTGTACTGCCACATAAGTTTAAGAATTTTTTGCTAGAGGGGTGCTTCTACAGTATTGATGAAATGTAATAATATTTTTTATTTAATAATGGAATATTTATTATAGTTCCAATAAATAGATAAAAATTAAAATTATATGGATCAATGTAAAATAATAAATATATGTGTTTATGTACTGTCCAATTGAATTTATTGTATTGAATTGTTGTTGGGTATACATTTTTGTATTGTAATTTCAAACACAATGTTCATTGTTATTAAATAAATAAATGAATGAATATATAACATCATGAATGCAACCGTTTTCTTGATATGCACTTTTCAATAAAGAAAAGACGAGTTATCAATACATTTTAACAAGCCATTTTACATACTTTTTTTTGTAAATACAGACGTGTTCATGCACACAAATGTTAGTAATACCCGGGGATCGAACCCGGACCCCTTGGTGTAGTCACCAAATGGTCGAGACGTCAGCTTTGCGCACAGCCTATTGTTTACTTAGACAGCTTAAATTTACCCAAACTGGGAAACATCCCACAAAGTGGCTATACCCGCGTTGCTAAGTGCATAAGCAGCCTCCCTGTGGTATGATCCTTGAAGTCACTAACTTAATCCAAACCCAGGTCACTACACCACGGAGACAGATCACTCATTTCCATTCAATACTTAAATATATTCAAAGTCAAAAACATTTATTTCAAATTAGGCTTACAAAAAGCACTTATGAACGTCAAAAAATATACAAAAATATAATAAAAAAACAATTAAATAAATAAACTAAAAATATGAGTTTTGATGCTTTGAAAAACAATATATTATAGGAATTAGTTGTTTTACTTATTCCCTTGGTATAATAGCCGACGTCTGGATCATTACACATATTATACCCATGTAACGTATAAGACCTATGTAATTGAATCTAGACCTTAAATTATCAATATATAGGCAGATCATTCATTCTATTCAATACTTTCAATATATTAAAGGAATCAGTAATTGTTTTAAGTATTCATTTATTTTCTTATTTAAGTAATGGCAGCCATACCACCAGACCTACGACTCATTAAGTATAATATTTAATTAAGTTAGAAAACAAGTTCACGTCATTATAAAGCTAGTCATAAAGTAAAATAAACAACATCACCTTGCTTCAACTGAAGTTATAAATATAAATAATTATTTTCTATAAGTTCTGAGGCACTAAGAGCTCGATGGCGCAGCAAGTAGTGCGTTCGCTTCACACCGTGTAAGTTTGTTTAGCTGACGGTCCATTGGATTGGATGGTCGAAAATATTATGTCGAGCCCTCCGTGGTCCCGAAAGCGCGTTAGGCCGTGGTAGTCTCGGCTTGAGTACCTACAATTTATTTTCTCAAAAAACGCGTGTCCCATAAAAATATTGATATTTTATTTTATCTGGGGAAGTGATACGGATATGCTGGTTGATATTCATTGTATTTATGTTAAATAAATAATCCACTGACATTCACACAATGCCATCTAGCTAGCCCCATAACTAGCTCACAAGCCTGTAGTTAGGGTACTAAACAACTGATAAACATATTTATTTACTTTTTTGTAAATACATACTTATTTAACATAGAAACCACCCATACCAATACAAACAGACATGTTCATGCACACAAATGTTCGTACTGCCCGGGGATCAAACCCGGAACGGCGTAATAGGCGACGTCTCAACCATTACACCACAGGTACACATGTGACGTATAATACATAAATTTAAGTTTGAATGTAGGCCTTGAAATTATTAACACTTATCGTTGCAAGCCCAGGTTCAATCAACTCCACTGCTAAGCATTAATAAACAACGCCCTCCATAATTTGCACACATTATTCGGATCTATAAATGTATGGGTTTTAACAAACAGCTTTGACTCTTATCAAACTCACTGACCTGTCTTACACTCCGCTGAACTGCGAACTAGAATCTAGTTAACGATGCAGTCTCTAGAAAAGCTACGTGTGAATAACGCAAGATAACCGTCTGTATAAAATCAGCTGATCTTATTGCCAAGTCCTACACGTTCAACCCAAATATATGTTAGGCTGTAATGGGACGTTATATGCTAATGATGATGAAAAATGATGAAAACGCAAGTATTAATGATGGGTCTTATTGCTATCGTACTAAATTCCATGTCAAATAAAAAGACACAATATTCCATAAGTAATTTATGTTATTAGTGTACAGGCCGCTCACCTGATGCCGCTCACCTCACGCCTAACCATGACAGAGTGGCATTGAAGGAGACCTACAACTGATAGACAGTTACTATTTTCCATGAATTCTACACTGCACCCGTCACCCGAGACAGCAGATGTTAGATCTCTTATACCCGGTAATTTCACTAGCTACAGTCCTTATCCCGAAACAAAAAAGTGCATAACACTCCTGTTTCACGGGATGATATCTGGCACTGCGGTGGTACCTACCTAGACGACTCAGTACCGAGTCTACCACCTAGTTAAGTAACTTGTAGTACCTACCTACGTTCATTACATCAAGAAATACGACACAAATATCTTTTAAATGTTTCGTTTGATTTTCATTAGGGTCTTTGTTTGCTAATCTACAAGCGAAATACTTCAATGTAAACATGAAGTACCTACACGAAAATAACAAATTGTTTAGACAAATATTGAATTAAACATTTGATAATTATAATTATGACATTATTTAAATGCCGAGAGTTCTCGCCGCGACAAATAATTAAGCTGTCATTGGTTTGGATGGTTCCAATCACACATGCATTAAAATACACTCGCGGCTTCCATCACTGGATTTGACAAGATCACACAATACGTGTTTATAATTGCACTCTGTATGCAATTGAGTTTTAAAAGGTATATACTGTTATTTCAATGATAAAGAGTTTGGATGGTTGAACTCGCTAATCCAAACCACTACTTGTAACTGAAAAAATATGATAGTTTTCAATAGTTTAAAATAGTCTATTTATTGAGTTTATATATTATTACACCACTCTATGATCAATAAAAATAAGAGCAGCCATAACAAAAAGATATAAACACATTGTTTTCGAGAGCTTGCAGACAGCGATAGTTAGGCTATAAGCCATCCCCCTTTAAAGGAACGTCTAACTTGCTTATTGATAACTAATTGATTCTCTAACAATTTTTCTTAAACAGATTGTTAACTTACGCTTGATACTTAGTAATAAATATACAGCACAGCTATTTTATAACTATTGATTTGTACAAAACTTAACAGGTGTCCATTGGAACACCTTTTCCCTAGTTATACACGAAACCACAGCAAATCCATATTGCAGTGGGCTCGGGGCTTCGCAATCGATGGTGCCCCGTCGCGGGCTCCACACAATTAATGTAATTAACCTAACAATATAACAATTAACGAGCTTACTCTCTTCCCCACTAACATTTCACTAGAGAAGCACTTCAGGGACTCCAACGTGTGGACGGTAAACATGGTGGAACCTTTAGTGCCATGTGACATTGGAAGCACTTTGTAGCTGGTATGCTTTCATATGGACTTTAATCTACGATCAACTATGCGCAATCACGAAGAAAAGTCAACCGGAAAATGTCTGATCCCCATGACACATACGTATAGTTATTTTTATATTTTGACAACCCATTTGGTGTTGTGGTTGAGAGGTCGACTGCAACACCAAGGGTTCCGGGTCCGATCCCCGGGCAGTACAAACATTTGTGTGCATGAACATGTCTGTTTGTAATAATCTGGGTGTTTTCTATTTATAATATGTATGTATTTAAAAAAAAAAGTATATAATTATATACAGTAGTGTAGTTATATTGTTGTCAAAAGAAGTCTTCGCTTCAATAAAACAACTGCACCGGAATGCCAGGTCTGCGAACCTACCTTCTGGGCGCTTGTCTACAATAATATTACTACGCCTTCTCTGGTCATTTTCCTTTGAAATTAAGGATCCTACAAATATATATTAAGTATTAATTAAAAAATAATAATATATAATATCCGAATGTAAATGAACTAAATAATAATTAAGTAAATTTACATTCTTACATAAAAAAGAGTACCGTGAAAACAACTAAATTACTATATTAGTATTTTCAATTGTAATCATTGTTAATATTTCGGAGGTATCGACGAAATTATTAACAAATCATGATTACAGTTTAATAACACAATTTTACTTCATCAATGATAGAGGAGTAAATTTAATAACTTTTTATTTATATTGAGCGCAATACATTTTAATGAGGGATTTTTAACTGATAATTCTAAAAGATACACACAGTACAAATGGCGAATATCTCAATTCTAAGTTAGAAAATAATATTGATATCACTAAAGTACTTCTTTTCGTCTTATTTACTATTGTACAAAAAATGCTTATTACTATAATGATACTTGAAACATAGTTTATAAAATGGTATTCACGGAGGTGTCATTATCTTGTCCCTATGTTTTAAACAAAAAGTATGTTTATCAGTTGTTAAGAATCTTTCAAAGAAATAAAGTACGTTTATAAGTTGTTACGGATCTCCTTGTTATAATTGTAGCATTTGAACGCCTCCAATATTTTTCAAAGCTCCACAGGCCAGAGCAAGTTGCGAGCGCAGATGGCTCTCAGCTTAAAAAAGGAGACTGCTTTTAACGATCTGTATAAAAAGGTATCAGTACCTTTAGTAGTTGCTCGGTGAATTTGCAAAGGTATTATGTAACTACATATATAGTAACACCTTTATCACATCTCACTATTCCCTCCAGTGAAGTAACTATAGATCATTTTCTGTCCCAGTTGTTGTATATCAACGCAGCTGTGTCAAGTGATTTCATAACATCTGTTGAAGCACAAAAATGACCGACATAGCGCGCAGGATTAGCTAGTAAAAGTAGTACCAGCTGGACAGATGACTGGTGAAGGTGGTGGGTCACCGATGGATAATGAATACAAGTGATCGATAACCGAATCGAAATGGCGGAAGTGATTTGGGAGGTATCGTTCACCATTGAACATTTTAGGCCAGAAATGATAAACGCCAAGAGCACCGGTGCGATGACCACAACCCGGTTTAGGGTTAAACAACAATGTTATGCAGATGCAGGTGGATTGAATAACCATCTGAAAGTATAATGTATCGTAGAATCGTAATGGGTATCCGGCGGCGCAGGGGTCGCTATGTAAACATATGTAAACGCACCCATCGCATCAACGCGGCGATGTCGCACCGCACGCGAAACATGTTTCTGTGCGACTGCTGCGACCACTGCGACGTTGTATTGGCATATCTATGAGTGCGACTATGATTGGTCATTCAATATCTTTCATGGACACAAGGAGGGCAGCACACGCGGAAAACTGTCCTATGAAAGTTTCAAGTACAGAGTAGGATAATGTAACGATCGGGTCGTTTGTATGAGATACGTTTTGTGACTTTGTGAAGGTATTCTGATGTCTCCTACAATTCTATATAAAACATATCTTTTGTAATAAAAATTGTCAAAACTTAAATACTTCCGAATCGTCAATTATTGTTATTTATATGTGTTTTATATGACTCTCCCACCTTTCAGGGATTAATAATATTCTATATATTTTATATAGCTAGTGTATTTTACTTATTTATTCAATACATACACTATTATTATTACATGGTTATTCACGACCCATTTGGTGTTGCAGTTGAGAGGTCGACTGCAACATCAAGGGTTCCGGGTTCGATCCCCGGGCAGTACAAACATTTGTGTGCATGAACATGTCTGTTTGTAATGGTCTGGGTGTTCTCTATGTATAATATGTATGTATTTACAAAAAAAAAGTATATAATTAGTTTATCCGTGTTTAGTACCCATAATACAGGCTTCACGCTTAACTTGGGGCTAGATGGCGCTGTGTGAAAGTCAGTGGATATTTATTTATTTATTACAGGACTTTGGGCTAATGCAATAATGTACCTAAATAATGTATACAATAAATCATTACAAACGTTACAATAAATACATTTAAAAACATTACATACATTAATAAGATCACATATTGTTTTAAATTATTTAAAGCCTTGTTTTATAAAACCCTATGCGAAAAGCTTAGAAAAAGCTAAAAAAGTTAAGTGTGAAGCTTGTTTTACAGGTACTAAACAACGGATAAACATACTAATGAAACATGATTAGAAAACTTTGATGGAACACGCGCATTGCTCTTCCACTAATATGATGACAAACATGACCACCATTAACGCTATACGGATTTCGAAATATACCTATGTATTTATTATATATACATGATAAATAATACATGATAAAAAATAATATAATAATATTGCATTAATATTTATGTATTAGACAAACTAAATAATTATTTAATATTCAATCTCATATCTTATTAAACAACGATTATCATTTGATGTAGTTAATTGTATAAACTAGTTAAACACCACCAAAGAGCTACCTAAGACCTGACCGCTATCAAAGTTAGCTGACCGACATATCGTAAATGCCTTCTGGTTGTGCAAGTAGTAAGTTTTCTCTAACTTTGTTTACGCTAAGGGTGGCAGGTTGCAAACCACTAGCAACTAGTGGCCTTCACTTTCTCCCATCCGGAATACGAAGTTTGTAGTAATTTGTACACAAATAATTTAATACTTGTATAAGGGTTGACGGAAACAGTCACATTTCTAAGAAAATTAATATAAATACAACACATGAAGGTCACATCAAGTATAGTTGCTGATATAGTATACAAAATAATTGCAATTGTTGAAACACTTACTCTTGTACCACGTTGTAGTCCACGTAAGCGACAGACCTAAATGTAACAAAATATAATTTACTCGACGCCTCAAAACTACATCATACTCCCAACCAAATAAATAGCTTATTGCCACAGTAAGGTCTCTCTTTCAACAAGAATAATAAAACAAAATAATTAAAGTAACAAATACACAAATAAATACATGCATTGTGTTGCATGGAACGTAAAATTATACAATTTTACTAAATCTAAATAGAACAAAACATGCCCAATGTTTACCTTTTAGTTCTTCTTGTTTGAAGTAAGACTATGGAGCGTGCACTTAACAATAAATTCCTGGCTTACCTGGAAGGTAACGATCTCCTCAGTGACCGTCAATACGGATTTCGCCGAGGCCGGTCAACTGGGGACCTTCTTGTGTATGCTACACACTTATGGAGTGAGGCCATCGAGAGACACGGTGAAGCTCTTGCCGTGTCACTCGATATCCTAAGGGTTTTTACAGAGTTTGGCACGCTAGCCTTATAAGCAAGCTTCCTTCGTTTGGTATTCCTGATGGCCTTTGCACCTGGATATCGGATTTCCTGAGTGACCGGTCAATACGAGTAGTCATTGATGGCTACTGTTCTGACCTCCAGCCTATTGACGCCGGCGTTCCTCAGGGATCGGTCCTGTCCGCAACTCTATTTTTGCTGCACATAAATGATCTGCTTATGCCCGGTATCATTGGGTATGCAGACGACAGCACAGTTACGGATAGATATTTATCGGATGCAAGGGCCAGTAAGGAAGAAACCCAGTCTTGTCGAGAGGCCATGGTAAGCCGTGTGGATGCGTCTCTCAAGCAGTCCCTCTTGGGGTGATGCTAATGCTGACGTTCAACGCTACCAAAAACACAGGCGTGTCTGTTCTCCACGAAACGGAGCAAATTCGAGCTTGCTCCGACTTTCCGGAATGTACCTGTCGCAGTGACTGATAGCCTAGAGCTTCTTGGTGTTCATCTCACTGCCAATCTCAACTTCGGCCAATATATCGAGTCCAAAGCAAAGTCTGCAGCAAAAAAGCTTGGGATCCTTTCCAAGGTTAGGCGGTATTTCACCCCAGCACAGCTTCTAGCATTATATCAAGCCCAAGTCCGGTCTTGTATGGAATACTGCGCCCTATGGGATGGATCAGCCAAATACCAAATGGCTGCTTTGGACTCGATTGAGCGGCGTGCTGAGCGGCTCATTGGCGACCCTACTCTGACTGACGCTAAGCTGCAAAGCCTCGAGCATCGTCGTAGAGTTGCACGGCTGTCGGTTTTTTACAGGCTACATTTCGGTGAGTGTGCGATGGAATTAAACGCGTTAATTCCACCAGCCCCTTTTTACCATCGGGATACAAGACGGAGGCGAGCGTTCCATCCTTACGTGGTAGACATTCCACACATCCGCACAGCCCGCTTTGGTGCCTCCTTCCTAATGCGCACCGCAAAGGAATGGAATTCTTTGCCTCCTCATGTGTTCCCGATCTCATTATAAACCTGGCCGTCTTCAAGGCAAGAGTGAATAGGCTGTTTCTAGGCAGGCATGACCATCTCGGCCGCATCATCACTTACCATCAGGTGAGATGGCGGTCAAATGTCTGCCTATAAAGGATAAAAAAAAAAACTAATTAGGTAATCAACAATACAAAAATGCATACATCAAGAAACCAGAAGTGAGAGTCACGATACACTCTATTATAATCGAATTCTACTAATAAATAAAGCTTTTCATATTTGCATATTGGCTAGAATAACTCTGGACAGTTGGTTTCTGGTAGAGCGACTACCAGGGCCACCATAGCGTTGGCTTACCTTTAAGGAAGAATACGTTACTTTCTGTTGTTTGCATCTTTATGTTCATGCCGAGCGGTTACGTAATGCAAATGTATCAAATTTAATAAACATTAATTGAACAATTCCATGTCATAAGCATTTGGTTGCTTTGTATATATACGTAACAAATAAATACACTGAAATCAGAAAGGCATCCCAGTGCACCCCAAACAACTGCCACTAAGCCTGTTTTCGCGAACTAAATCATTTTTTTTGCTGAAAATCGAAACGCAACGATAACAAAACTATGCGTAGCAACGCTGTGCGTTTATAAGATTAGCGGCTAGGCCGGCTTGCTCCCCTTCGCAAAAAAGTAAAAACCTCGCTGCAGGATTGGCTTATGCCAGAAGCAATACGCATTTCATTAAACATACACTCATCACCGGGTGCAGTCAGATATGCATTTTGTTGTCTCTATACACAAGGCGACTCATTCAGTGTATTTTTTTTATGTTTGGGAGCAAACGAGCAAGGGAGACACTGGTTGGTGAGACGTCGGCAACTACACGAAGGTGGTGGTTTCGTTCCTTGGGCTGTCCAAACATTTGTGTGTATGAACATGTCTATTTGTATTGGTCTGAGTGTTTCTATGAATAATATGTATGAATTTATAACATAAGTACATAAGTACCTACCTATGTTTATCCGTTGTTTAGAACCGATATTACAGGCTTATGCTTAGATTAGGGCTAGATGGCGCCGTGTGTATGTAAGTGGATATTTATTAATGTATTGATTATTTTGGTTTTTTTTGTGACTAGTGCCGGCAGATACGAGACTTCGAATATTTTCATTCATCCATTTTCTATGAACAAGTTGCAAGAACTCTTTTTATTGGAAACAAAATTACAGACGACGTCGTATACTCTCAAACACATAATTCACTAGACTGTCTTTAATTACTGTTGGTTCACATTTCCAATCAAGTCAAGTGAAGGAACCCTGCCATTAGTGTCATTACATTGTATTGTATTTCTAGATACTAAGAAGTTATCTCCAGGATTTTTTATATTTTTTATCTTCTACAGGCAGACAACGAGGATAGATCACGATAGTGTATAAACAGCCTATTCACTCTTGCCTTGCCAGGTTGTAATGCTCGGGGAGCACACAAGGAGGCAACGAGTTCCATTCCATTAGGAACGAGGCACCATGGCGGGCTCGCCTGCGTCTTGTAGCCGATGGTGAAAAGAGGCTGGTGGAAATAATTTGTCTAATTCCTTCGCACACTCACTGAAATGTAACCTGTAAAAACAGTCAACGGTGCAACTCCGCGACGATGCCCGAGGCTTTGCAGCTTAGCGTCAATCAGGGTAGGGTCATTAATACGCCGCTCCGCTCGCGTCGATTTGATGTTTGCATGGTTTTTATTTTATTGCTAATATTATGGTTATTGATGTCTGATCATGCTTCAATAATACAAATATAAACAAAGCGCAATTCAAGCCATTTAGTATGAAACTTGATTACTAACTTTTTAAATTTATTTTTTGCATTTTTCCCTACTCACAGACAGAAACACCAGACCTACTCGTTAGATTACTACTCGTACTGCACGGGGTTTGTACCGCGGAACCTTTGGTTGTAATAGCCGACATCACAAGCATTACGCACATTGGTCGTTATTTTTCTAGAAGTAGGCGAGAGTAAAAGGAAAAAGCGCTCTATGAGTTTAGTTAGATTTAGTTTTACCTTCGCTCGCTAATGAACATGGACTTCGAATGTACTAAAAGACGGCTGCAGCATAAACTAGCCTCTTGTTACACATAGACGAATATCAATGTAACTTATTATGACAAATATGGCGACATAGTGTATGTAAAGTGCGAGCGAGGGCCCGCCGCACTGCGTTTGATTATTAGACGAGCCCCGGCTCGGAGCAGGGTTGTCGGACAACTTTGGATGTGCTCTACGATTTGGAGCTTAACTTTCATACTACGTACCTACGTTAGGTACCTACCTATGATCACATAGATAATACATTTAAAGAAATAACACTTATAATTCGTAATCCTCACCGGTTGGGCAATGCGTTTGCGATCTTTACATACCATTTTAAGTACAATTTGAGTTTATAGTTAAAATTTTTTGCGGACTGTATTTAGTGAAAACATGGCAAAAGACTAAAAATTAAAATAGTAAATCTGGTACTTCCAGAATGGAAAACCTCACCATACAAAGAGGTCTAACTCAATAAACCTGGCATTCATTGCGTCTGCGTTTACATTATTTTGACTATAGCTATAGCAGCTGGCAGTTCCACAAAAATGTAGACAATTTCATTGTACCTATTTTCAGTAATATTTCAGGTTAAGATCTGTATTATGTCCAAAAGAATATAACAATTCACTTAGTAAGTTACATATTATATAAGTTATGAGGGCTACTCGTACAACGATTGAACGATATCATTAAAGATCCTACAGAAAAATCTCACTCAGTACAGAAACAATATCCCATCAGAGGTTTAATTATTTTCTAGATTGCCCCGACCGGCACCGGACACCGGTGCAGGCGGATGGAGGAAAAAGCTCCGCTTTCCCGGCACTCGGCCCCCGGCATCCGACACCCCTGCTAATTATATGGTATTCGATAGCATCCTTAGGACTCGCTTACCGGCTCGAATGGAATAATCGCGAGGTGTGTTTGATAGCGAGGTGAGTTCTTCACCAAACGTTTGTCCGCAGAACCTATGCCTTTGTGGCTTAAGCATAGGTTCTGCGGACAACCGTTTGGTGAAGAACTGACCAAATACATAATTAAAATTACTAATAGACTGCCGCAGGAGGGTTGTGTTTTCAAGTGTATGTATGTGGATTTCTATGTTCCCTGCTGCAGCATAAACGAATTGACGGATTTTAACATAATTATGAAGTGTCGTTAGATTTGTCTTCATAGCGCGAGTGTCACTGGGTACATAAAAAAATCAAAATGTCGGATTTTGAACGTCATTTTATAACTTATTTTTTTTTTATCAGATTTTAGAATCGGATTGCCTGACGGTGGTTTTATATCAACATTAGCCTTTGGCGGCGTAGATATGGGAGATTGCCGTAGCCCATCGCACGGGCCATATGCAGATCGTCGGGCGTTAACTACTATACCAGGAACGCTATAGAAGCTCGGAATCATCTTTCTTTTCGGACATTTGAGTGATGCCTGCAATGTCTTAACCTAAAAAATCGCACAAAACGACTTTCCACCGCGAGATTTGAACCCTCGACCCCCGAGATCACTAGACCACGAACGGAGGCATTTTCGCTATGAAGAGCTATTAAAAAGACAATAATTTCGATATTTTATATATTGCTTGTCCAACGTGAAACGTGATGTACAAAAACCCAGAATTAACGACTAAAAAAGTTTAGAATTTATAATTGGATGTACATTACATCCAATTATGTAAAAAATCTAGCCAAGTCTCGATGCAGCTGCTTGATTACCTCTAAAAGGTAATGAAATCAACAAAGACGTGCCAAGTCTAAGGTTCCATACGATTACTTTATTATTTTAGTTGATGTTGTGTGACTTGGCCGTTGAAGAGTACACAAGGATACAAAACCAGATGCTCCATGACACCATTGCACTATTCTGTCGCCAGAACTGCTACCCATTGACAATACAAATTTGCCACTTGAAAACGGTGATTCAATAACCCGTCGATTGTAGGCTTGATAAGCCACTAACGTATAAATAATGTTAACGGCCAAGTCACACAACATTAACCATATTAATAAAGTAATCGCAGTAAGGAACCATAGACTTAAAACGTCTTTGTTTTGATTTCATTACTTTTCAGAGATAATTAAGCAGCTCCATCGAGACTTGGCTAGATTTTTTACAGAATGTTTTTGCTGGGATTTCACTTCTTTTTGTAGAAACTTGAAACGAATATTGGACGACCCATTGGATGTAATGGTTGAGACGTCGGCTTCTACACCAAGGGTTCGGGTTCGATCCCCGGGTAGTACTACAAATAGTGTGCATGAACATGTCTGTTTGTATTGGTCTAGCGCGCTCGACTTGGCGGGGCACTATCGTGCCCCCAATTTTTGACATCTGATGAAGCGGCCCACCATGTTGAATATATATTGTTTAAATGGGGTATGTCGATCTCTATAGTTGGCTGGGCTCTTTTGTTATCTAAGCAGGGTCACTAGGTACTCCAGATCTTCGATTATCCAAGTTTTTATAGTTTTCCCTTTATGTAGCCATTAAACCCTAACTCTATACCGAATTTCAGCTCTCTGAGTTAATGGGAAGTACTAGTTCTATTTGATGAACATGAGTGATGAGTGTGAGTGTCTATCTGTCGAAAATGCGAAACTTTGCTTTCGCTTAACTTCGGAACTAAATGACCTACAGACTTGAAATTTTGGATTTAAAGTATGTTATTACATCTTACTAGATGACGAAAATTTCAGCGCTCTGGTATTATCCAAAGGTTCTCAAATTGGGGCCTAAAAATGCGGCGAAATGGATCCTGTAAAGGGTGGTACGGTAGTGTTTGCTTTGCGCTCGACTTGGCGGGGGCATTGCCGTGCCCCCAGATACAGATTAGGCCTAAACATGTCTCGCATACCTAGACTGTTTCCAGACGTTTTTTTGTAAATTATTTTTAGAGGCTACATAAATGCTCCTTCATTTATGTAGCCTCTAAAATAAATATGTTATGAGATTTAAGATATTGCTTCAAGAAGCTATCATCTCTCTACGTTACACCCATCTTAAGTTCCAAGTAAGCACAGATGCGTCTTTATTCAACTACCACCAAATCGAAACATTATTCTAAATCTATTTCTAAAACTGTTGATCCCTAACTCAGATTGCGTTTCATTTACAGTTTCATTGTGTCCTTAAACTTTTTTTACATAAAATGAATACTTCTCGGTTCATTGATTACATTATCGGCGTCATTGTTCCAAACTGTTTATTTGTATCACTTTGCATACGAAATGTTGCTCGTGTTCCAGTTTTTTCCCTTGGTGTTTTAAAATTTGATGTTGATGTTTTGGCGATTCTTTTAACCTTTTTTTGTTATATCATAACAGGTCGAAAACATTAAATGCATTCAACTAAATGATTGGTATGGTAATCAAATATTTATAAAGTCAATTATTGAATATGTTTATCGAGAAGGACACCGTCTGACCTTTTCGATAATCAACCTACCAAGGGATCTAGTATTGAAGCAGCTCAAATTTTCTGTCTAGACGGCTTCTTAGGTTGCATGGGTAAATCTTAGGTTGCAATAAACGGCAAATACACAAAAAAACTGTTATTCAAAAATATTTGACATAAAAAATATTTATAGCAAAGACGCTACACAGGTATTAGTTATTTTGCTAACGCTACGCTACAACACGCATTGCGTGGCTGATAGATATCGATTGGAATAAGTTACATACAAGAAAAACAATATTTACCGAATCGGTACTAAAAAACATTAAGTTAAGATCATGGATATTTCACAATGTGGCAAATAATCTATTATTGGGACTACAAATATAAAAGGCCGAACATGGCACAGCGACCGACCAATACCTGCACGGGATGACGACGCGTAATGCATAGAGTACGCTGATTGGTCAGTAGAATTTTCACGCTTCTAAAATTCGTCTTTTGTGAGAGTACATTGGTGAGGATTATCAATTGTGTACTAATTTGTAGTAAGTTTCTATTCTATTTCAATAAGTGAACGGAAGGTGAGTTGGCTCACCTAAGGTTTATTTTTTCGATCTGACTACTGCTTATGACGCAGATGGTCTTCACAGCTTCACGGGGCAAGTGGCGAGCGCAGGAGTCCTCTCATATTCACCTAAGTGATCGGCCTGACGTGACTGATGGAAATCAGTAAAGAAGGTAGTCTTACTTTATTAGTCAGCACTGCCCTGCGCCCGATATACGATAGATACTTAATAATTTTACTATGGGTAGCTACAGTGTCCTCATCCCGAAACACAGAAGTGCAAAACACTCCTGCTTCACGGTACGATGTCTGCACACTGTGGTGCCTGCCTAGACAACTCAGTACCGATGCCACCTCAGATGAAAAGAACTAGTTCGCCTAAGAAGGGTTGTATTGGAAGATGTTTCACATATACTAACTGAATGTGCCCGTAATGAGTCCTTCCAGAAACTATGAAATGGGTCTCTGAAACAGTATTCTGGCTTCTTCATTATCATGATGCCAGAATACTGGTGCAGACGTACTCCAATATTTTTGTTAAATACTTTAATGTAAATATTGTACCTTTGTTAACCTTACGGGAGTGACATTGTCGCTGTATGACAAAACACCTTTAAATAAATAAATATTTAAAAAAATAAGAAGGGTTGACGTTGCCGTGTTTAGTAAGGAGCCAGCTCTCGAGTGCAGTCAGGCGCAGCCCTAGCGCGGTCTCCGGACGTGGGTTTAGGTCAAGTTCCCCGGCGGAGTCCGCTCTACGCACTGTGCCATTTACAAAGCTATTAACGAGAAATGCTCATCCGTTTAATACTTTATCTTCTAGCGGATTACTTAAATTGTATGAGTACTATATTAAGTACGGGTCATTACCGTGGGTAAATCTGTGAAGCAGTCTAGTCAGAATGCACAACATTTTGTACAAGGGATTTACCGAACATTAGCTATACTGCAATTATTCGAAATAATCAAAGTATTATCAAAGTATTGATAGAAATATTTTTTTTGCCTCATAAGAATATACAGCTCACTCAGAGGGGAACTTAATAAATAGTAGAGATACCTACTTCCTATATATAATAATATATAAACAGGATATGGAACAAGCCACATTAATCAAATAAAAAAATAGTTTGAAGGTAAAATATTTTCTCATGGATGTTAAGCAACTGACTAATAAGAAATTACGTTGAACAAATTAAGATCAAAATTGAATGTAGGAGTTTGAGATTCTCTTGTCTTGATTTATGATCAATTGCTATATGACAAATGTATTTAATTTTTGCATACAATCTTGGATCTATTTGGGTTTCTATCAAAAATTAATGTATGGGGGTCCACGGCTCTAAAGTAGGTTGGTCTTCAGCAGGATGGCAAATAAGGTTGGTTACTAATAATCGGTTCGCAATTTCGCATTGAAGTACTTAAGAACAATGTTTCAAAAAATGCGCAGGAAATTAATTAATATGCAGAAGTAAATATACGCAGTCGAAATACGAAACGCTGACGGGGGGACTTTCACGGCAGTAGTATTTCCAGCTACTTACCGTTATTCAGCCATCTAAAATCCTTTTACTTTTTGAGGGCAACGCTCAAACATCTTTTCATCTCATCAGCCTTCAATTCGTTAGCTATGTGAGTACTTAACAAACTGCCACTGTAATAAATTGACGACCCACCTAATGGTTGTGGCGTTGGCTAGGTTCCGGGTTCGATGCCCCGGTAGTACTAACATTTGAGTGCATGAACACATCTGATATATTGGTATGGGTGTTTTCTTGTATTATATATATGTAATTACAAATAAAGATATATAAGTATGTTTATCCGTTGTTTAGTGCCCATAATACAGGCTTCACGCTTAACTTGGGGCTAGACGCTATACCTGTCTGTTGCATTCGAGCGTAATCTGTACATGTCACAAAATGTTGCTACGAGCGGAAATTCACCGAGGAGCCTTTATGAAATTGTTTTAAACGTCCATCAATGGCGAGCAAATTATCGCTTTTGGGAAAATTAATCAAAGCGTTATTTACTAGAAAATACGTCGTTCGGGCAGCCACGTTTATGTTTTCAAATAGTTTAAGTTACGTTAGCAGATGCAGGTATATATTAACTTTTCATGTAAAGTCCTGATCCGATGCGTGAATCCGTCCTGAAATTCCCTGGCAGCAGGATCCAATTACAGGTTTTTTGTCCCTTTGTTAATTAGAATTTTAAAAGTCCTCAGATCATAGATAACGAATAACGAAGGCAACGCCCTTATCGTCATGGAGACAGACACGGCGATGGTTATCAGACTGTATGTCTAATCAAGTTGGTCAATGTCCTCAGGGTCGATTTGAAACCTCGATGAGGAAGTAGCTTCTTCTACTTTAAATAAACAAATTGTAAGTTTTGTATATTTCCTGCGTCGTTATTCAATATTCAGGTGTATAAGTTCCATATGTAGGATTATTGAAGCGGCAGTGGACCGCTTGTGATTGGTCATCATCAATATTACGGGAAGGCATTCTCTTCGTTGACTTGTGACAAAACGTTTTTCAATATAATAGAATACTAGGGTGATACACGCGGTACACAGCCATCTAGCTAAGTACCGTCGTAGTGTCCGATGTCGTCTCGTAAAATTAAAGTGAAGATAGGCATCTTTGTGTTACGGGAAGCTGGCATCGTAGCTAGATTACCGGCAATATAAGACCTAATATCCGTCGTCTCGGGTAACAAGCGCAGGGGAGTATTGTGGAATATACAATAACAAACTATTGGTTTCCTTCAAAACTGCATATAAAGGGAAGGCATCACTTAAAATAAGCGCGAACTGGCCATCTCAAACGACAAATGAAAGAGCGAACGAGCATTCTTCTCAGCTGATAATGACTCCGCCTCTCATGGACATTTTCATGGGTCAAAAAACCAGCTCTTTTTTGGTAATGCGTCCGTATTGAATAACGCCCAGTTCATGAGATGCATCGTGACCTATCAATGCCAGTAATAAGTTGTGTTATCAGTATGTGCAGTATGAGAGGCGCGTGCGGCTCGGCTGTGGCCGCCCGTCGAACCATGTCAAGGCTGCCCCGCGTATTCGGTATGCACTATCAATAAACCACAAGACCTACGAAGTCCGTTGTTAAAAATGGGCAGTTCGTTACATGCTACCTATATTATTCAGGTTTCCACCTTCGTAAGGCTTCCTAATGCCTTACGGTTTGCTGACGACGTTCCGAGCGAGCGCTGTAACTGCGTTTCAAAATAGCAGAATTGTAGTTTACAATACCGTATCAATTGTTTTGTAATCGGGGCGCTTGCGAAATTCGTGTCAATTCTGCTAACAATATATTAACAACAGTTAAATTAAACAGAAATATTGAAAGTACACAATTGTAATGTATCACGCGTCATTCATTATTATAACTCTGAATGCAGAAATGCTGCATAAAATATTATCATACTTTGCTATAGTCATTATTATGATTATGTACATAACAATTTAGTATTTGTTCCCTCGAACGTATATAATGTAGACAGTATTGCCCTTTGTTTGGTTTCCAGGTGTGATATATTGTAATTCGTGTTGTCAATTTAGATAACTTTGGTATTGGAGGCACCAAGACTTGAGATTGGTTTCACTTATCTTGAAACAGAATACATAGTATTATAAATAGCTGGTGCCGGTGATTTTGATTCGCCTTAAAAATGGGCCAGTTTTTATACCATGTTTTATGTCATGTCTTACAAAAACAGGACAAAAAGTATCCGATGTCCGTCTCCTGGTTTTGAGCTACCCGACCGCTAATTCTCTCCCATATTGATTAAGTTCTTATTCAGTTACAATTCTTACTAACACAACATTTATACCTATTAACTAGCGACCCGACCCGTCTTTGACCGGGTTGCTTTTTTTTACCTTTTATAAGGTCTAGTTACCTTTTGCCGCGGGGCTTCGCTCGCATTAAATTCGGGATAACACGGTTCTTACATTTATCACTATACATAGGATTTCCCCTCCCTCCAACTTTAAAGGTTTCGGGGTCAATTTCAGTTTTTTTTTAGCAAAAAATATGTTATAGTGAGCTAACCTTAAAAGATAGACATATGCTATCGCGGAATTTTTTGTAGACCTTTAAAAGGAGAACAATACTCTCATACATGACTTTTGTGAAACTTAACCGTTACTCAGCGTACGCAGCGGAAGCTCCAAGTTGAAAAATACCCCGATTTTGAAACATTCTTCATTTGTTACGCTTCTATTACTCGTAGCTGATGATATATAGCCTATAGCCTTCCTCGATAAAAAGCTATCTAACACTGAAAGAATTTTTCAAATCGAACCAGTAGTTCCTGAGATTAGCGCGTTCAAACAAACAAACAAACTCTTCAGCTTTATATATTAGTATAGATTTATATAAATTGAAACGGTCTTAAAAACAATATGATTTATTTTTACGAATGACATGATCTAGTTAAGGTTATTGTAGCATAACGATAATAGTTGGATAAACATAATCGCAAAATTTTATATTGGACTATTAGCGACCCGCCCATGCTTCGCACGGGTGCAATGGTGATATTCGTAATAGGCTCGCTTCGTAATGTTGATAAATCTTATAGGGTTCAGCCTGCGTTTGCAATCTAAACGGTAAAAAAAAACTAATATCGTAAATACATCACATTACAAACTTCAAAAATAACGGTATGTTATTATACATATAAACCTTCCTCTTGAATCACTCCATTTATTTAAAAAAATCGCTTCAAAATTCGTTGCGAAGTTTTGAAGATTTTAGCGCACATGGGGACATAGGGACTTTGTTTTATACTACGTATATACGTTTTATATACATCCAAGAATTATTTATAAATGCACCGATTAAGCAAGGATTAAAGCCAGCTCAATAAGATGATTGTCTATCACTTTGTTGCATCATACGTGTTTATAATGACTGGGAAAAAATACCTTATCGTTTGACGTTCAGGAAATGACCGTCATCGCGGTCTCGGTCTCGGTCATCGATGTAACATCATAGACTAGCCACTGGTTGGAGCAAATCACTACCACCAAGCCAATGACGTACAAAGTCGATTCATATATAAAATCATTGCACCTAGCGGTTATGATTACTCATGAAACAGTACGGCCTTACATTATACGGTTTAGTCCACTCTCGTTCCCCATAACATGAAGTGTCCACTGGACCTCCAAACTTGGTTTAATCTCGGCCCTTGGGGTTCCAGAATGGATTTTATGAGAAAGTTTTAGTTCCCCCTCGGCCCACAAAGTCCATCATCAGTCTACACAAACAGCTTGTTACGAGTACTTACCACACTGTCGACAGCTACATATGTAATTAAGTATATAGATTTTATTACCTACAAATAAACATTTCAGCACAGTTTCAAATATTTTGCGAATTTAGTTTTAACGTTGGGAAACTACGAGTAAAACAATGATGTAAAAAAGTATTGATTCGTGATATGCTCACAAAACAATCGAAAAAAGTGTTTCGAATGCAGTAACAGCACACTTACACATATTTAGAATTTCGAACACATTTACCCAAACAAAAGAGTACAAACTGTACTCTCTTCGGCGGTTCGTTTTTGAGGCACGGATGGCGTATCTACCTTTTTATAAACAGAATATCATTGAAGTAAAACGAGAGATTCAACATAAGCGCGATACGCTTTATGCCCATCATCTGTCACCTCCGTCACAAGTCGTAAAATGTTATAAGTTTTCAGATGTAAGGTTTCAGAACCCTAAAAGATTTATCAAAATAATGTACTGAGTATTGTTAACAATAAGAAGGTCTACAAAAACGTCCGCGATGGTATATGTTTAGCTCTTACATGGATTTTCATTAACTGCATAATTTATTAACGTTTAATTTCACTAACAAGAAATACGTAAAACACTGCGCGTATAAAACTATTCTCCCATAGTTATTACAATTATTATTCGAAAGTACGGAATATATCATGTGAACAAACGAAAACAAAATGAACACTTTTTATTATTTATAACTTAGTACCTATAGTAAAGAAACCTACAAATATATCATGAACTAAACAATCTCGAGCGTCGGTGGCTCAATGGTGTGGACTGAGTTTCAAATCCCGCCACGTACCAATGTGTTTTCGAATTTTCGAAATTATATGTACGTTTTCCGACGCTTTACGGTGAAGGAAAACATCGTGAGGAAACCTTCATGCACGCCTGAAAAGAGATTCAAAGGTTGTGTGTGAAGTCGTCCAATCCGCACTGGGCCCGGGTAGACGACTAAGGCCTAATCACCTAATACGGGTAGGCTCGTGCCCCTCGTTTAATGAGCTGATGATGATGAAACAATCTCGAATGAAGTACAGATGTCATACTTTCTCGTGTATTAAATTTAGTCACATTTGAATCTAAATTAAAACAACCTATTATTTACTTATACAAGTATATTTCCGTCGTATTCTAAAAAACCACTACACAATGCCCCCTCCAGACTTTCCTTGTTCCATGATCGCCGGCGCCGAGCGAGCCCTTGGCCTAAGGTGAACGAAGCCCCACCAACGTCTGAAACTTTGTTTCCAGCATATTTTTAACTTATATTACTATGCCTGAATTAAAATACCGTTCTACATTTTGCCTCATTACACGCAAACGAAACTTTGCGGGGTTGCGTTTGCTTGCGCAGCTACGGTGCGGTCTTGACCGTGACTTTGTTTTTATACACTGGCTACGAGTGTTGCCACCTTAGCCCTTTTGTAGCTTGATCTAGCACTTTTTAGTATAGGTGAACTCCTTTCTTAACGATTTAGCCCGAAAAGAGCAATCTAGCTCTTTTTCACTGTGTTGAAAATAATAGCAAATATGAAGTTTTCGACATGCTAACAAGTACTTTTTTGAAAACGGCTTCATCACATAATTATTTCAGTATTTTTAAAACAGAAAAGCAAATTAATTATTAACAGATACTTTTAAATAGTCAATCTAATATATAGAAAAAATATGTGTCTGCTTGTAATATAGTACTAATCGTATTTGACTACATGCATAGGAATATACAGAGAGAATTTTGAATTATTGCCATCCATTCGACCTAATATTGTACTCATAATACACATAATATAATAATATCGACTTTTTTATGAGAACCTAAAACCTTATAGATTTATAATAAAAGTTTTACAAAACGAATTATGATTAAATATATTATCTCATTCCATTAAGCATTTCGAAAATTTATAATAGCTTTTTCCTTTTATATTATTGATCAATTGCAAATGATTTTTAAGGATTTTTTTATATATTTATTAATAGATTAACCCCATATTTGGTGGATGTACCCCATATTTGAATCACGAGTAAGTTCTTATTTAAAAAAAAATGCCTATGTTCACAATTTCACCCCAATACGGAGCATACACCAAAATAACATTTCATTATTTTTCCTCTGTCTGTCTGTTTATTCCGAGTAATCTCGGAAATAGCTGTACCGATTTTGACGTGATTGTTATAGGCAAGTAGCTGATGTATTAAGGATAAACTTAGGCTTATTTTAATAAAATAAAGTATATAATGTAACGAGAGGCGCGCAATTTACGTGGGCTGCACCGCGCCTTATGAAGCGATTTCAATAAAATTTACTATGAAGATAAATCTGACGACCCATTTGGTGTTGCGGTTGAGAGATCGGCTGCAACACCAAGGGTTCCGGGTTCGATTCCCGGGCAGTACAAACATTTGTGTGCATGAACATGTCTGTTTGTAATGGTCTGGGTGTATTGATGTATGATATGTATGTATTTCCAAAAAAAATGTATTTAAGTATATTTATCCGTTGTTTAGTACCCATAATACAGGCTTCACGCTTAACTTGGGGCTAGATGGCGCTGTGTGAATGTCAGTGGATATTTATTTATTATTGTTATTTAAGATAGCTGACCCGTTTTAATGCGAGAGATCGCAGTATCACCCGCGGTATAACCTTATATAATACTGCGAAGCATAACTAGTTCAACATCAGCTCATTGTACGTCCCCACCGAGGGGCACTAGCCTACCCGTGTACAGGCCTTAGTCGTCCACGCGGGCCCAGTGCGGATTTGCCGACTTCACGCACAACCTTTGAATCTCTTCATGAGCGTGCGCAGGTCTCCTCACGATGTTTTCACCATAAGAGCGTCGGATAAAGTACAAATAATTTCGAAAATTCTAAAACACATAGGTACGTGGCGGGATTTGAATCTGCGCCCTCTCGGTATGAAGGCAACAGTCCACACCATTGACCCACCGACGCTTGTAGTTACGCAAAGCTCAATAAATCATAGGATTTTACTAGGTGGTAGTTGATACTGTCGGTTGTGTAGGTCGGTAGGTACCAAATACCAAAGTACGGATACCGTCCCGTGAAATAGGTGTGTCAAGTACTTTTGTGTTTCAGAATAACACAAATAGCCATTTATTTGTCAATTTTATAGTACAATTGTATGTATAAATAAGTGATTGTAAATTCAAACCGGGTGTGAAATAATATTAATCCGTAACAAAATACTGAAAACTAGGTTGTAGCTTGACACCGGTATTACGTCATTATTTTATTGTGAGTATTTATTATAATATTATTGTTTTGTTTGCGGTGACGGTGCGATATTCGCATGTTACTGAGACTGCACAGCACACTTTCATTTTCAGTTCTGAGAATCGTTTTTCGTTAGAAAACTCGGGATTTGACGACCAATCTGGTGTAACGGTTGAGACGTCGGCTGTTACACCAAGGAGTCCGGGTTCGATCCCCGGGCAGTACAAATAGTGCATGAACATGTTCTGTTTGTTTTATGACCAAAAGCCAAGTTGGCTTGTATGAAGCTCGACGCGCTCAGAAAAAAGCGAAGATATTTCATGTTGAGTCATCGCTTGCAAATTTGTAAAGCGCAACATAGGCCCCACTTGGAATACTGATCTCATGATAGATCAGCTTTCCAAAGACAGCGGCTCGAATCCTTGACGACACAGATTTTTTTGACCGGCTGGAACCTTTGCGTTTGCGAACAAATGTGGCATCACTTTGTATTCTTCAAATAAAAAGGGTGGCAAGGTCATAATACCTCTTTTAATTTTGATTTATTTATTGGCCATTTATTACTGTGAGGGAACTCGGAATTACTCGGGCACTGTCGGCCGTCGTCGGATAAGATGCGCGGACGCGGGATTCATGCACTCTTGCGGTCTATATTTGTTTAGTAGCCCTCGTCTCAGGCCGAGCTCCTTCGTTCTAGCAAACACAATTACTTCAATCTACAGCCCGCATTGTAGCGTCGTCGGTGGCTTAATGGTGTGGACTGTAGGCTTTCGTACGGGACGGTGAAGGTCCAAATCCCGCCAAGTACCTATGTATTATTTTTCAATTTTCGAAATTATATGTAATGTAACCTTCGCAGGCGAGGGTCGAAAGTCAAGGTGCGCGAAGTAGACCAATCCGCACTGGGTTTGCGGGGACGACTAAGGCCTACCCGCGTACGCGTAGACTCGTGCACCTCGGTGGGTACGTATATGAGCTGATGTTAATGACAGTCCGCATTACACATAGATCCAGAATTGTAGCGTACGCTGCTATTTATATATATACACATATATATAACTTGTATTATTTGCATTAACGATGTTGTTACTGGACGCCTGTGTTCAGGATTACAGCCGGCGATTCCTGAAGCTATAATGCACTAATATAATGTGTCATCACATGTTTGCCTAATTCGCCTTTAATATACCGCACCTCAAATTGGTTAGGACCAATTTGTGTTAATGCTGTTTAGTACTAAATATACACGAACCTATAGAATCGAGTTTGCTGTAGCATTGCAGTGCTCTAATAGAAACGTTAACTGACATTATGTCATAATAAACTTTGGGTAGTTGTGTTTTTGATCAAGCGACATAACAAAGATTTAAGTTCTTATCATTAATATTTTTTACTAGCTGTTCCCCGCGGTATTACCCGCGTTACTTATAACGATAAGATTGTGTTTTACTGCAGAAGAACATCTTAATATTCTTTCACAGTAAAACACAATCTAAAATAGCTTCGTTAAGTCCCGCGACGCGCGGCCGCTGCGCGTTACTATAACATTGCTTTACTTTTCCAAAGTAAAACGTATTGGCTGAAATAAATAGCCTAAATTTTGTCTTATTATCATCATCAGCTTCTTGCAAAAAAGTCTCCTCCAAATTCATCCAGCCGTTTCAGAGATTAACCGGAACAAACACAGACAAAAACTTAAAAAATATATATTTTAGCATATAAGAAATAATATTTTGGCATATGCATAGATATACATATGCCAAAATATTATTTCTTCATGCATATGTGTACATATTTATATGCAAGGAAAAAAATATTATTTCAATAGAACAAACAGACACTCTAATTTAATTTATATGTAATAGATGAAGTTCCTAGTACGTATGCCATCATACTAGTTTCAAACCAGACACCGAACGTGACTGATAGACAAACACGATTCATTCTCCTGCAGTGAGTGCATTACCTGACCGCAAAACATACGCGGACGTTTCTTTCGTAAGCATTTCGTACAACACGTGTAAAAAAATTTCGTACAACCAATTTAAACAATCCAAATGTTGCAATAACACCAGTAATTCAAATTAATGAATGGTATAGACATGCCTATGTTGTAAATAATTGATGATAATTCAGTTTTGATTAACATTGACGGTATGTAAGGCAGACGGTTCCTATCTATTTATTAAACCTATCGCAGTCCACTGCTGGACATAGGCCTCCCCCATATTGCGAGAGATATCCCGGTCCTCCGCTTTTCTCATCCACCCTCCACCAGCGACCTTTCGCAAGTCGTCGATCCATCGGGCCAGAGGGCGTCCTACGCTACGCTTACCGAGACGCGGTCTCCACTCCAGAACTCGTCGGCTCCAATGGCCATCGGTTCTGCGACATACGTGACCAGCCCACTGTCACTTCAACTTGCCGATCCGGCGGGCTATGTCGGTAACTTTAGTTCGCTTACGGATTAAATCATTTCTGAGCTTAACCCTAAGAGAGACCCTGAGCATACCCCGACCCTGAGGGTCCGGCAGTGGATATAACCAGCATAGCCATGTCATATTCAGCCGCATCCCACCACGCAGGCCCAATGCGGTTTGTGGCCGGGACCGACGGCATAACATGCCCTCCGAAGCACGACTTCCTCTTTATTGGGGTCAATCAGGTGATTCAGTCTGCAGTGTCCTAACCAAACTAAGAAACCCGTAGTACACGAGCATACACCGTCACAATATTCCAAAATAAAAAGACAAAGAGTACGTTATTTCTAAACGCCTGAAGCTTTATACCATTTCACGCCATCGAAACAGTTTTTAGAATAACATTAATAAATATGAAATCTTTAACATTATATTGGAACCAACTAATTCCAGTCTACGACTATTGCAGGTATTAATGCTAAAAAAATTTTTATAAAAATTTGTAGTTTCAAATAAATAAAATAAAATAAATAAATTTTCATCAAAATAAACAGCTTGCTATCGATTTTGCCGTAAAATAATCTTTATTTAGGAAATGTGAGATCAAAAATACTTTCGTTACGCACGGTGATTGAACATACAAATTTCAAAGAGCTCAATATTCAGGAATCTATTCAGAGTTCTATTGAAAGCTAAATAATCAAGCCCAGTTCTCAAAGCTTAGGTACATCCAAAATTAACTAGAGAAACACGACAAACAGAAATGCAATAAATAATATCAACATTGCCGTCCTCCAGCGACGGAGTGAATAACTCTCGCTAGTTTATTCTCAAAAAGTATCTCTTCTCTCTCTCTTCAACCTATCGCAGTCCACTGTTGGAGATATGTCTCCACCATTTTGCGCCAGATATCCCACTGTTAAGGTTTGCAATTAATTTGAGACAATGCATCGGCTACTTAGAATCAGTGTTGCCGCTTTAGCCCTTTCTTGGCTAGATCTAACACTTTTTATTTATAGTTGAACACCTTTTTTATCTATTCAGCCCGAAAAGGACAATTTAACACTTTTCACTGTCTTGAAAATATTACTAAAGTATGAAGCTTTCGCCATGCTAACTACTTTTTTGCTATTTCATCGGTCGCGAAGCCGTTTTTTAAAACGCTCTATGATTATTATGGCATTGTTTGTACAGAAAATCTTGCGTTGGTTATTGGAGCACTATTTAGTCCTTATATCCTCTCTTTGGCGGTTCGTTTATGAGGCACGGGTGGCGTATCTACCTTTACATAAATTATAATAAATATCCACCGACATTCACACAGCGCCATCCAGCCCCAAGTTGAACAACGGATAATCATACTTATATACATTTTTTTTGTAAATACATACATATTATACATACAAACACCCAGACCATTACAAACATACATGTTCATGCACACCAATGTTTGTAATGCCCGGAGATCGAACCCGGAACCCTTGGTGTTGCAGCCGACGTCCCAACCGCAACACCAAATAGGTCGTCTATATAATATATACAGAATATAATTGTTTGCAGTAAGAGGCCACGTGTCCGCGCCACAGGGCGGCCGCTGCAGCTGACGTAGCCATGGCTACCTCACCTGATAGCAGCGCTTTGAAACCGCTCAACAATAAAACAAATTGTAATAACTTAATTACTTGGAGGGGAATGCGGACTCAGACTTCTAGGTGGGTAACCTTTGTGTCGCCTAATTAAACAGTTGTATGGTTTGCCGCAGTTCCGGAGTAAAGGGTTGGCAACTTGGAACCAGTGGCGTGCAGAGATTATGAGCAGGGTATGCAAAATGAGTGACACTAATCGGAAAACAATAAATTACTTTAATTTTTTATCAAATTACGAGTAAGTGCTGTTGATGACAGAAATTTTCAAAAGAAGTTATACAATCGAAAAACTGAAATCATGTCCGATTGCAAAGATTACAAACGTAAAAATTGCGATGATTATATTCATATGTCACCCAAACATAATTTGTTCATAATAACGATGATTCCATTAAAATACATTCCTGAACATTTTACGCATGCACTTTTTGAAACTACACCACTAATATGATTTTTAAAAACTTTGTTATAAACGTAGCCTACATGCAGAACAATATGAAAGTTTATTTTGAACAGATCAAAACCGACAACTTTTGGAAAAGCCTTTTCAACCCTTCAACAGACAATACATTTTTTATTGTGTCTGAAACCCTGCAATTGTTAGGTTAGTAAGAACTGTTAGTAAATTTAAACTATATTATAAGATTAATTAGTTTCAAATGCATTCAAGAACAACATTGCGGCCCGCCTTTATAACTTAGCCAATGTCCATTACCGTAATGACGAATTGATTTCGATGATGTCACGGGATGACGGGCGAGAGGCGAGATACACGCACTACGTCCAGGTATAATACCTAGGTATATTCCTAGGTATAATGTAATAGCCAATCCATCACTCAATGTTACTATAGTGACCAAATAAATAAATATCCACTGACATTTACACAGCGTCATCTAGCCCCAAGTTAAGCGTAAAGCTTGTAGTATGGGTACTAAAACACGAATAAACATTAAACTTATACATATGCTTATTTTAGTAAATACATAAATATTATACAAAGAAACACTCGGAGGATTACAGACCTATTCATGCACACAAATGTGTGCACTGCCCGGGAATTGAACCCGGAACCCTTGGTGTAGTAAAATACGTCTTAACCATACCACCACATGGGTCGTCAATAGATCGTAAATTTTGTTTTTTCTAAAGGTGAAAGAAATGAATGCATATGAATCAAAAGCTGCTTGATTAGATAAAATAATGATAATATATAAGGCCCTTCCTGCAGATTAATAACCCTTAGACCAATGATGTAAAAAAGTATGGATTCGTGATATGCTCACAAAACAATCGAATAAATTGTTCCGAATGCAGTGACAGCACACATACACATATTTCGAATGAGCGTACATTTACCTAAACAAAAGAGTACAAACTGTACTCTCTTCGTCGGTTCGTTTTTGAGGCACGGATGGCGTATCTACCTTTATATATACAGAATATCATTGCCTTAGACGATAATTTAATAATGTTCGAAAAAGGATTATATTTATTGAGTAAACAGACAATCATAGTACGCCATTTATTATCAATACTACTTGTATATCTTACTAGCTTTTGCCTGCGGCTTCGCTCGCATTAAATTGGGGATAACACGGTACTTTCATTTATCACTATACATAGGATTTCCCCTCCCTCCAACTTTAAAGGTTTCGGGGTCAATTTCAGATTTTTTTATTAGCAAAAAATATGTTATAGTGAGATAACCTTAAAAGATAGACATATGCTGTCGCGGACTTTTTTGTAGACCTTTAAAAGGAGAACAATACTCTCATACATGACTTTTGTGTAACTTTAACCGTTTACGCAGCGTACGCAGCGGAAGCTCCAAGTATGAAAAAATACCCCCGATTTTGAAACATTCTTCATTGCTGCTCCGCTTCTATTACTCGTAGCGTGATGATATATAGCCTATAGCCTTCTTCGATAAATAAGCTATCTAACACTGAAAGAATTATTCAAATCGAACCAGTAGTTCCTGAGATTAGCGCGTTCAAACAAACAAACAAACTCTTCAGCTTTATATATTAGTATAGATATTAAGTTGATTAATGTTAGTCACACTATAATTGCAACTATTACAAATAAGGTATAAACTGAATGTATCTGTTAGTAAAATAAGGTATTCCAAATGAATACATTTTAGTAACTGTTAACTGGTTTAAATAAAATATAACGTTATTGACCTCAATAAACGGAAAATTTACAAACAGCCTTATGTCATGATACTTATGATGGTTTGTTGCGACAAAATGTTATTTTTAAGTTCAAGTTATGATAAGTCAACCATCTGTCGAGTGTACGAAATACACAATATACTGCATTGTTGAGTGACTTTCAAGGGGGTAAAAGTATACAATACTATACTATAATTGGGTACTTAACCAATGGATGTGCGACAAAGCGAGTCGCATCTGTTGAGATATATCCCGAGGGGAGGCTTTTCAAGCAATTTTGCCATAGCCCCCCAAACTGTGTAAATAAATAACAAAAATATTCACTGACATTCACTCAACGCCATCTAGCCTCAAGTTAACCGTGAAGCTTGTATTGCGGGTACTAAACTATTAATATACTAATGCATATATATTTTTTGGAAATACATACATGTTAAACATAGTAAACACTCAGACCAATACATACAGACATGTTCATGCACACAAATGTTTGTACTGCCTGGGGCTCGAACCCGGAACCCATGGTGTAGTAGCCGACGTCTGTATTGCTCTGGATGTTTCTACGTATATAATGGATGTATTAACAAAAAAAGTATAGAAGCATGTTTATCCGTTGTTTAGTGCCCATAGTTAAAGAGCTTCGGTTAAATAGGGAATAATAGATTGGCACTGTGTTAATGCCAGCAAATGTTTATATTACTTACTAGCTTTTCCCTGCGGTATCACCCGCGTTATAAGGTATTCTCCCGCAGCAATACATAACCTAAACTCGATTCGTTAAGTCACGCGACACGCGGCCGCTCTCGGTAAAACATTGATTTATTTTTCCAAAACTAAAATTGTCTGAAATAAAAGAAGCCTATGGGTTTTCTTATTTAATCAGCTATCTGCCAAAGAAGACCCTTCCAATCCATCCAGCCATTTTTTAGATAACCCGGAACAAACAGACAGACGAAAATTTAGAAAAAATGAATTTTGACAAACGTGTATGTGTACGAGTATATGAATACGGTTCATATATACCAAGAATAAATTGTTACTTCAATATTATTTATGTATAATAGAAAGGTGTAACCAGTTCATTGAATACCGATCGAGATTGACGCACGAAACCGAGCATGCTCTCGAAACGGCTGGTAAGGTGGTTTGGTGTCATCTCCGGCCGGAAACATAGCGGATGCTGTGCACACAAATGATCACAATATAAGACGGATCTAATCTAGGCAAGTGTCGGCGGAAAATACTATAATGGTAATGATATTTTTCTCTAGTTTTATATGTTTTCACAAAATTAGTTTAAATAAATAAATATCCACTGACATTCACACAGCGCCAGCTAGCCTCAAGTTAAGCGTGAAGCCTGTATTATGGGATACTAAACAACGGATAAACATACATATATACATTTTTTTTTTGTAAATACATACATATTATACATAGAAACACCCAGACCATTACAAACAGACATGTTCATGCACACAAATGTTTGTATTGCCCGGGGATCGAACCCGGAACCCTTGGTGTTGCGGCCGAGCTCTCAACCGCAACACCAAATAGGTCGTTAAAGGAAACATTGACTAACTATTATATATATTTTATTAAACAGGAGGCAAACGAGCATGCGGTTCACCTGATGGTAAGTGACACCGCCATAACCATTAACATTTGCAAGACCTGAGGTCCCAGAAATGCGTCGCCGGCCCTTTAAATGAGTGAACGCACTTTTTTGAAGGACGCCAGGTCGTATCGCTCCGGAAATGTATGCAGTGCAAGTTCATTCCACAGTTTTGTACGTGGCAGTAAATGACGACAAAATCGAACTGTGGAAGACCTCCAATCCTCCAGGTGGTGAGGATGAAATTTATTTTGTAAAACTTTTATGATAAATCTATATGATATTAGGTTCTCATAAAAACATTCCATAATATGAGTACAATAATAGGTCGAGTGGATACGAATGATTAAAAATTCACACTATGAGATGTAGTTTACTAACCCTAACGTGTTAGAATGTTGTTACTAATCTTATGGACCTGATGGTCGAAAATAAAATAACTATTATAAATAAAATGTAGATTAAAGAATGAAGTTGTTTTAAATTAACATGGGTATGGTAACATCAGATTCACGGTGTGGTAACAATACTAAGGCATTTCACCATACAATTCAATTATTCCATTTAAAATAATCGTTACTCGCATTCGAAAACCGACTGTTTATATTGAAGCAATACATATACAATCCGTCGGGTACAATAGGTCTCCGTATAACCCTGTGGGCACCGCGCTCTAATCGCCGAGGCGCAAGTCGCCTAATCCCCGCCATCCCTCTTTGTTAATTGAATGCACTGGACTCTAAAGCGAACCCTAAAAGCTAAAATTACAAGTCGTTATATTTTGTCTCTATTCGCGGACCAGGTTAACAAGTCGATTATTACATTAAGGTTCGTTCCGTTCGAGCAGGAAGTGGTAACATTTGTGTGTGTGAGATGCACAACCACGTGAAATATCAACAAAAAAATCCGAGCCGCTTGACACATACGTTGACACATGTTATATTTATGACATAAAATTATTCATTAAAATTTTTACCTTACGGCGTTATTAAAAGGGTACAAAACGAGCATACTACAATGTCACTATGACATGTAGCGAGCGAGGTGATTATGAATGAAAATTTTGCTCAACTGACACGATGAGCACATTTTGCCGCAGACACTTTTAGCTTAAAATTGTGCATGTAGATAGTTTATTGTTTATCTAAGGTGTGAACATATTAAGTTATTGACATAGTAAAATTACTGGGTATAAGATACCTTACACCTTTTGTCTCGGATGTTGAGCTCAGTGCGGCATTGATAGAGAATACGAGTGATAACTGTTTATCAGTTGTTGGTTTCAATCAATGCCGCTCTGTCATGGTCAGGCGAATCACTACTTACCAACAGGTGAGCGTGCTGACTGACCGTACTGTACATTAAAAATATCTCTTGCATGTATAATATGTATGTATAAAATATAAGTATTAAGTTTGGTTATTAGTTACGCAGTACGTGTGACTGTGGCGCCCTTCAGAAATGGAACACATTATGCCTTGCCCAAACTCCATGTTTCGGGACCTCTTGATGGCTGAGGAAAAGGCGATCGAAGTAGCTCAATATTGGTCGCATCATCATATATATTATGCATTTTAATTACATCAAAATAGAAAATATACTAAATAAATAAAAGAAGATAACTTAAATATATTACACCCTAAACACTTAAAAATAAATAATTAATACAAAAAAATATAATTAAGAAAAGTCCCTTTCGGAGAGGTATCGAAAATACTGGCAGCGTTACCCCTTTGTATTACCAGATATTTAGCTTTGGCATCAATATCGACTCGATAAGAAGAAGGCTAGATGCATACTTTGGGGTTTATATGTCGTTGTGTGAATGTTAATGGATATTTATATATGTAAACACTTTAAACGCAACCGCAATATTTTCATGTTAACCGATCATCCGATTGTTACGGAACACTGAAACACGACAAGGACATGCCATTTACTAGTGTACTCACATGTATGTACTTTGTTAGATCAACGCGTACGTATATGGAAAAATCAAAGCCTAACTTACGAAGAAACTACATGTATGCAAATACGCAGTGCATACCCTGTGCTTTTAAAATCCCGGAAATTTGGCAACATATTAAATGATTCCCATTTATTCGCCCATTTTCCTGTACAGGTTTAAACCATGTTCTGTTCCCATCTTTGGGCAGGGGCTCCCCAGTACCAGCTTCTCCCTCTAGACCGCATTCAACGAAGAGCGACTCGAGTTGTTTCGGATAGGTCGACTCCTTGGCACTGCGTAGAGATGTAGCTTCGTTATGCATTCTCGATCGCATATACCGTGGGGAGTGCTCCGAGGAACTGTTCCGTCTGATCCCAAGATGACAAAAACATAATTTATTTATTGTTTTTACGGTAAGTGTCATACACTTTGCATACCCTACTCATAATGCCACTGTCTACATGTACATTACGTGGCTACAAAACGCTTATAGAAACCAAAGTATTACGATCACAAGTTTTAGTTTAATTTTATATAAGTACCGCGGTCCGTTTTTATCGTACGTATTCAATCTTTGTATTGTTATTGTATGTGTGAAAAAATAATTTATATTCTGTATGCAATAAAATATTGATAGCTGTAATACTTATACATTATAAACGTAGTAAAAGTTTTATTGAATCGTTTTATTTCTGTTATATAAATAAAATTCTACTATGTATATAAAATTGAGTATTTGATGTGTTTTTTCAACTTAATCGATTACATAAAAAAATTAAGAACAATTTAATTTATATTAAATATGACCTATTATTAGCATGAAAAGTTGAATTTAAATATGCGTTATAATTAAATCTTGATTGTTAGTAGGGTCGATACATGTAAGTCTGAAAGCCTTTGTTACCAACGCACACACACGTCTTAAAATCCCCCCATTACGGTGAAAACTCTACGCCGAAGGTACTGCTCGCGGTGCCAGCTTATAATTGGACAGTTCACACAATACCAGTAGCTTAAAATCGGGGCCTATTGTCTATACAGTGTTAGCAGTCCAGTGCTCAGCTTTGATTACATCGCCTTTAGACAGATTAGGATACATCGCCTGCAGCCACTTAGAAAATTGATAAAGAAAAGTGTATTGGTAAAAAGAACTATTTTGGTTCTTCTAATATCTCATTATTAGCATTCAACCATAAATAATAAAAAAAACGCTTTCGTACCTATTACCAGCTTTTGCGTGCGACTTCGTACGCTTTTTTTTCAAACTCACTTGGGGGCTTGGTAGCCTAACATATGTTTGGGGAGAAAAGCGGCCCGGCACACACAGGTTACGCGAATAGGGACTGCACGAAGCTAAAGGGACACGCGACGATGTCCCCCGCCGGCGGGGACGGAATCTCGGTTGTCGATTTGTACAGAGTTGTAATGTTTTAGCTAATTTGGCCGCCTAGCTAATATGTTTGGGGAGAGAAGCCCGGCACACGCCCATTACGCGCCAAATTGATCCTTGCTGCTCTGCAACCACTGTACTAGATAGGATAGAAATATTTTTTTTAATCTTTTGACTACTCATTTGATGTACGTTCCGGGTTCCGGGTTTGTTCCCCAGGCAGTACAAACATTTGTGTGCATGAACACTACTGTTTGTATTAGTCTAGGTGTTTCTATGTACAATATGCATTTATTAACAAAACAGTGTAATATACATATAAACAAGTATGTTTATCCGTTGTTTAGAACCCATATTACAGGCTTATGCTCAGTTAGGGGCTAGATGGCGATCTATGTATGTCAGTGGATATTTATTTATTTTTAAATCGGACCAGTACTCTTCAGCTTTATAACTTTAATATAGATAGGATATATATGAATCATTAACAATACAATTATCGACAGAATCAAAGTCTCTTTATTGGAATAAATATTTTTCAAATACTTCAGAACCATGGATTACATTTTTAAGTATCATTCATAGATGTTTTGCGAAAATTGACCAAGAAAAGGTTTCTCGCCTTATCGTGTTATCAAAACGCAGTTACTTTGATCAAATTTATTAAGTAGATGCCGGAACGATACAGTCAATTGTCTGAAACAGATTTTCTAATTATAGGCAGGAGTGGGAAGTTTAAATGTCAGCTGGAAGCTACTAGAAAGATTATATCAAAAATAAACATCACAAAACCACTTGCCTTGAATTATTTGAAGTTATAATACTCGAACAAGAGTATATTATTAAATTATGTAGGTATCATACCCAATTAATTATAAATTGTGTGGGTATCACACCTAGTATTATATTAATTTTAAAATGCCTTCCAAATTAAAGTTGCTTTTCTAAGTATACTCTTGTTACTTAACTATATTGTGCAAATAATAACATTCGCTACAAACTGAAAACACAAACGGCCAAATACATTATTTTTCAAACATTACAGTGCTATCATTTGATCTTTTATGCAATACGAATGGTGTAAGTGCTCACCCATAAAGTCCATTGCGACCTCATAAAACTTTAAAGCTTTGACCAATTGCAGCGTTTGCCAACAATTCGATAATACAAAGTTTCTCTTTGACCTTTTAAAGTACGCAACATACAATTTTCTTTATCATTCATCAAATAACAATAATCTGGAAAAAAAACCATAAACCGGTTATCTGTGAAACAACAAAACGAATGCACCGATTCCATTTGCATATCGACTAGGTTTCGAGCCCGAACAATGAAAACACCCTGATGAAACAATACTGTACTGAGGTACTGTGCGAGGTAACATTTTTTTTGACTCAGTGAAATATTATTTTATGCTCCCAAAATGTTATAATCCATCATCAGCCTGTATCGGCACACTGCACTGAAGGGATTGTTCTTATGTTTTTCTCAATGGGCTTACGTTTAGTGTCAATCTCACCTGTTGGTAGGCATGCGATGACGAGACATATGTACTCGTTTACCCAGAAAATATCTATTCACTCTAGCCTTGAATTTATTATGTAGGTATAGTCCAAATAAAATAACAAACCATTTTATTTTTTAATCAATAGAATAGATTGAAGCGCACACAACGCTTACCAATCATAAATATAACCTTTTAGCAATGATATTCTGTATATATAAAGGTAGATACGCCATCCGTGCCTCAAAAACGAACCGCAGAACAAAGTACAGTTTGTACTCTTTTGTTTAGGTAAATGTGTTCGAAATATGTGTATGTGTGCTGTCACTGCATTCGGAACACTTTTTTCAATTGTTTTGTGAGCATATGACGAATCCATACTTTTTTACATCATTGCCTTTTAGGCCTATCGGGCTTCACAGGGAAAAATTATGCCTACAACAAAATATTAAGAAATCCAATTCAATTCATTTTTAGTACGTACTAGGTTTTTTAACAAGTAAGATTGACTAAGATACATACTACAAACAAAAGGCGTAAAGAATGGTAGTAAGTTTGCGCTCCGCGAATTGTACTAGTACACAGATAAAAAAGCCTTGCGAGTAATAGCTATCGAGTTTCAATCCATCAATATACACCTGTCGCTCTGTGTTATGGCGCCTACCCGTGAGATCCAAAGGATGAGCGTCTACATTTCGATTCGAGCCCACCTCAAAGTCAAAAAATTATGAATGTTTCAAAATAAAATATTTTTCTTTCCTTTAATTTTTTAATCCGTACAGCGGCCAATGATATTCTGTATATAAGGGTAGATACACCACCTGTGCCTTAAAAACGAACCGCCAAAGAGTACAGTTTTAGGCTCTTTGTTTAGGTAAATGTGTTCGAATATGTGTATGTGTGCTGTCGCTGCATTCGGAACACTTTTTCGGTTGTTTTGTGAGCATATCACGAATCTATACTTTTTACATTATTGTCAGCGGCTCGCAACAAACGACAAGGTCGCGTGTAACACTCAAGAGCGACCCAAAGTCGACGCGGAAACATTAAGATCGGGAATCGGGAATATTTAGTTTCAATAAAAATGTTAATTCCCGGTAAATACGCCGGCTTTATGGAAAAACACTGACCCCCGGCTGTGTAAATTTTTACAATAATTTAGTTCTATTTGTGTAACAAATACCTATGCAATATTCAAAAAATTAATGCAGCAACCGTGACGTGGGGATGCTAAGTCGGCCGCATGCAGACAAACAATACGCCGTTCGGGAGGCCGCCGTTCGGCTTATTCATTACGCCGCCGCCATTTCGTGGTGCTTCTTCTACATTAACACTACCATTAACGTGAGCGTTGGCAAATAAACTATTACTTTATTGGCAATACCTTCAACAGCATTCGCAAAGTTTTAACGAAACGACAATAGCACAGGCCTCATTACAGTCCGTGTTGCCACCTTAGCCCTTTCGTAGATCTAGCACAACTCCTATCTTAAAAAACGGCTTCATGACCTGATTATTTCAGCATTATTAAAAGCACTATTTCTAAAACAAAGGTGGTTTTGGGCACAGAGTTCGGCACCCGGACATCGTGGGCTAGAACCTCGCGGGAAAGCCTTGCTTTGTGCGATATTTTCCTAGCTTGATTAGGACCAGTGTTGCCGCTCGATAGTCGACTATTGATAGTCTATCGATAGTTGGACAAAAGCAATAGTATCGATCGGCCTATCGATACTATTGATAGCTTAGTTTAGCACAATAGTATCGGTACTATCGATAGCTTAGTTTAGCACAACAGTATTGATACTATCGATAGCTTTGTTTAGCACAATAGTATCGATACTGTCGGCTTTCTTGATTACACCAACTATCGATACTATCGATAGTTAACATTTATCAATAGTATTGCCACGATCGATAGTATCGATACTATCGCAATAGTATTGCAGTGTACCAATACTTTTTTTTGTTTTTCTTCTCCTTAGAAAATACGGGCATCGAGTTGATAACTCCTTCCCCGGACTTCTCAACGCGTTTCGGATCGTTAGTGGTTCTGTGATTCGGCTGTATGGAATGCAGGGCCGTCCTCAGCGCGGTCTAACCCAACAAATTTACTATTACGTTTAATTAAGCTATCGATATATATCGATACTATAAATAAATAAATATCTACTGACATTCACACAGCGCTATCTAGCCCCAAGTTAAGCGTTAAGCCTATATTATGGGTACTAAACAACGGATAAATATGCTTATATACTTTTTTTTGTAAATACATACATAGAAAACACCCAGACCATTACAAACAGACATGTTCATGCACACAAATGTTTGTACTGCGCGGGGATCGAACTGCCGTTGGTGTAGCAGCCGACCTCTCAACCGCAGCACCAAATGAGTCGTCAGTATCGATACTATAGATAGGCCTATCGATAGTATAGATGGTTTTCGAGGTCATCTATCGATAATCCGGCATATTGATAGTTCGGCAACATTGGTTAGGACATTGCACGCTGAAACACCTTGACTGTCCGAAACACAGACATCCGAATATACAGTCAGACTGGACAAGCCGCCAAGTTTATAGGCAGTCCCAGTGTCGCAATTTCTTTTCGGTTCTTACCTGTGAAAAGTTATTATATTTCTTGGTGAATTTACTGATTAATTGCGATGATGGCATGTTACAATTGCACAGGATGGCATTTTGGAAAAAAAACGGTTTTTTTCTAATATTCGTGCGTCTTGACTCGTCTCACAGAGCGTAAACTGGCAGCCAGTGTATGCTCGTTGAGCTTACATTTGTCGCACTTTAAACGCGGCTTGCCCCATCTCCTGTATTGGGGAATCTGTGGTCCGAAACGAAGGATAATAATCCCTTGCTTAGGAGGGCACATTAAGCCGTCCGTGCCGGCTACAATCTTAGGATGGTAGCCGTTAACCCCCACCAAACCGCATGGGTCCAACGTGGTGGGTTACGGCCCAAACTCTCCATAGCCATGCTGGCGGGAAGGCCTGTTCATCCAGCGAGACATAGGCTGATGATGACTTACAGTAGGAGGTAACCAACAAACGTAATCTCCTGCAATCTCCTTGAAGAGGAGGGTTGCCACCTTTAAGGGGGAAAAAATCGGGACGATCTGACATCCATCAGTAACTATCGAAGTATGGTCCAATCATAGTATGACACGGCATAACTTCGAGGATATCCGTAGGAGAACTAGGGTGACCGACATAGCCCAGAGGATTAGCAAGTTGAAGTGGCAGTGGGCAGGGCACATAGTGCATAGAACCGATGGCCGATGGGGCGTCCACGTAACGGAAAGCGAAGCGTAGGCCGACCCCTAACCAGATGGACGGATGATCTGGTTAAGGTGGCGGGTAGCAGATGGATGTCAACTGCAAGGGATCGGTCCGCGTATAAATCATTAGGGGAGGCCTTCGTTCAGCAGTGGACATAATTAGGCTGTAATGATGATGATGATAACTTTGAGAGGGAGGCTAGTAGGAGGATTCAGTTGGGCTGGGCGGCATTCGGTAAGCTACGTCACGTCCTAACGTCAACTATTCCGCAATGCATAAAGACAAAAGTCTTTGAGCAATGCGTCCTACCCGTGCTAACATACGCAGCTGAGACATGGACACTGACTGCGGGATTGGTTCACAAGTTAAAAGTCACTCAACGCGCAATGGAGCGAGCTATGCTTGGAGTCTCTCTTAGGGATAAGACTAGAAATGATTTAATTCGTAAGAGAACTAAAGTTACCGACATAGCCCGCCGGATGAGCAAGTTAAAGTGGCAGTGGGCTGGTCACGTATGTCGCAGAACCTCGGGCCGACTATCTCTTCTCTCCTTCTCTTCAACCTATTGCAGTCCACTGCTGGACATAGGTCTCCCCCATTTTGCGCCAGATATCCCGGTCCTCCGCTTTTCTCATCCAGCTCCCACCAGCGACCTTCCGCAAGTCGTCGGTCCATCGGGCCGGAGGGCGTCCTACGCTACGCTTGCCAAGACGCGGTCTCCACTCCGGAACTCGTCTGCTCCAACGGCCATCGGTTCTACGACATACGTGACCAGCCCACTGCCACTTCAACTTGCTGATCCGGCGGGCTATGTCGGTAACTTTAGTTCTCTTACGAATTAAATCATTTCTGATCTTATCCCTAAGAGAGACTCCAAGCATAGCTCGCTCCATTGCGCGTTGAGTGACTTTGAACTTGTGAACCAATCCCGCAGTCAGTGTCCATGTCTCAGCTGCGTATGTTAGCACGGGTAGGACGCATTGCTCAAAGACTTTCGTCTTTAAGCATTACGGAAGTGACAGCACACATACACATATTTCGAATTTCGAACAAATTTACCTAAAGAAATAGCCTGCAACTATATTCTCTTTTCGGCGGTTCGTTTTTGAGGCACGGATGGCGTATCTACCTTTATATATACAGAATATCATTGCTTTTTGCTTTTGTTCAGAGCCGATTGTAATAACTCAATTACGTTTGTTATATATGATGTTATTTGATTAATCCTATCGCATATTGACAAAAATCGGGACAAAATCGGGACCGCCGGGACCCGGGACAATGCCTTAGAAATCGGGACTGTCCCGGCAAAATCGGGCCGGGTGGCAACTCTGTTAAAGAGTGTCGCCAAATATTTTATGACCGAATATATGATTATGGCGTTTAATGTGTCATAATAAGCGTGATGACGGAGGCAAAAGTCTCGTGTGACAATGACGCGTTGTCATTTACAAGTAATCGGCCGACCTCGGGGATCAACAATACGATATGTAATTAAAGCGGAATCATTACGAGTTTTCAATGAATACGAGCCTTCCGCGCTGCAACCAATGATATTCTGTATATATAAAGGTATATACGCCATCCGTGCCTCAAAAACGAACCGCCGAAGAGAGAACAGTGTGTACTCTTTTGTTTAGGTAAATGTGTTCGAAATTCGAAATATGTGTATGTGTGCTGTCACTGCATTCGGAACACTTTTTTCGATAGTTTTGTGAGCATATCACGAATCCATACTTTTTACATCATTGGCTACAACTAACCGCGACATACTACTGGAAACATCAAAACAACAGCATTTCTGCATTATGGTTATACTTGTACAATTAAATAAATATCTTTTTACATTCACACATCACCATCCATTTTTTTAATTCTTCTATAGGCTGACCTTTGACTGCCATCTCACCTGATGGTTAGTGATGATGCGGCCGAGGATGGATCGTGTCTGCCAAGAAACAACCTCTTCACTCTTGCCTTGAAAACGGCCAATTTGTAATGACCGGGGAACACATAAGGAGGCAAAGAGTTCTTTCCTTTGCGGTGCGAATTAGGAACGAGGCACCATACGAGTAGCCCTTAAGCGTGGAATTTATAGTATTAGATATAAACGACGTATAAATATATTTATATTGTAAACACATACCTACAAAGAAATACAGATCAAGACACTTTTTACTAGGTGATAGCTGTGTTACCGCTCGATAGTCGACTATCGATAGTTGGGCAAAAGCAATAGTATCGATACTATCGATAGCTTAATTTCGCAGAATAGTATTCATCATCATCAGCTCATTAAACGTCCCCACCGAGGGGCACGAGCCTACCCGTATACGGTGATTAGGCCTTAGTCGTCCACTCGGGCCCAGTGCGGATTGGACGACTTCACACACAACCTTCGAATCTCTTCGCAGGCGTGCATGAAGGTTTCCTCACGATGTTTTCCTTCACCGTAAGAGCGTCGGATAACGTACATATGTTTTCGAAAATTCGAAAACACATTGGTACGTGTCGGGATTTGAACCTCAGCCCTCCCGGCAGGAAGGCGACAGTCCAATAGTATTAGTGCACTGCAATACTATCGCTAGTATCGTAGCTCAATACAGACATAACTATCGATAATATCGCCTTGCAAATTACACCAACTATCGATATTTTTGTACTTTCGTTATTTTTTGTATTATCGAAAGTCAACTTTTTTAGTATTGCCACTACCGAAAATTTAAAAAGACATTCTCGTAATTTTTGGATGACCCCTAAGTAGTCCACGCGGGCCCAGTGCGAATTGGCCGACGCACGCACAGCACAACCTTTGAATTTCTTCATAGGCGTGCGCTGGTTTCCTTACGATGTTTTCCTTCACTACAAGAGCGTCGGATAAAAGTACTTTTTCTTTCGAAAATTCTTAAACACATTGGTACGTGGCGGGTTTTGAACCTGCTCTAGATCGGAAGCAACAAGTCCTTACCAATGAGCCACCGACGTTCTTTTTACTGCGGCAAACAAATACAACTACAATACAACCATATTTTTCATTAATTAATTTTCGTTCTTCAACTAAGTTACATATGAGCTTGTACCTTGGGTACCAAAGTAGGCACCGAACACTCAGTAAGTGGTTTTTTGGATATCATCTCGCGAAGGCAGTGGGAGGGGCCGCTACACGCCCTCCGAAAAACTAAGCCAATAGGCTTCGCGGGTCACGTGATCGTAAATTAGCTGTAAAGAAAGTTGCCGACAGCTGCTACGGTCTTACTGGTGGTTACGTCAACCCTGCGTATTGCCATCCAAATATATTTAAAACAATGGAACCTACAGTAAGAGAAACGCCAATAAAAAATTCAAGAGTAAATGTGCACACCATTTTCATAGGAGTTAGTGGGAAACTAAACGGTATGTTTTGATTTTATGGAATTTGAACGCCCCGGTGATATGATGGCAAGCGATTAGGAAACAAAAATGTAGAATTAAATCACCCGGGTGAATCACCTGAGTGATCATAACAGATTAAACTCATAATATTTAGTGTTACGATGCAATAATATAAAGTGCAAAGATGCAATAGTATAAAGGCTTTGCATTCTTAAAAATAAAAGCAAGCATTCGACAAAACTGACAAAAAGTGCAAGTACCTAGTACATTCTTAAAACACAAACATTAAACACATATGCCACAAAATTGCGACTTCCAATGCATTGCAAAATGCCACAAGAAAGGAACTACATACAAAGCAAATAATCCAAAAGATAAACAAAAGAGCAAAAGCAGCATATTTATTCAATAAACTATCGACAAAAAGTCAAAATGTTTTCTTTACACAACGCAGGCGAAATACTAACACTAGTCACTTTGATCCAATCCGAACTAATTGCAATAAAATAGCCTTTTTCCAAACACAAATAATATAATATAAACTTTTTATGTTTAAAACTTTTCAACATTCAACAAGTCGCGCCGAATTTATTTGCTCTTTAGTTTTAAATTGCACATGGCAGTGGTGTAGTGTAGTACTCACTGCTGCAGGTCATAGGGGTGATGGTGGTAGTGTTGGTTGGGCGGCTGCAGCTCGTGGAACTGCAGGTAGAAGTCGTGCACGCGCGCGTAGTCCCTCGCCATGCCGCGGCCGGAGGCGCGCTCGCTTCACCACCGAATGCCGCGCACTCGGCACCCGCACGGCACCCGCCACCCCGCCACACCCGCCACACCCGCCTACCGCCCCCGCCTCGCACTACTACCAAACATCGCCTAACCACCAATAGTTCACACAATACGCCAACGGAAAAATTGATTTAATCAAATTCAACTATATAAAAATCACAAACACAGTAGGTTGTATTTCACGCGGCCACTAGTCATCGGAGCGCTGCCTTATCTCGAATGCGCCAGTCAACAGTTGAAAACCAACTACCGAGCCATGGCACAAGTTAAATGCTGCAAATTAACGTCACGGAAAATAATAGTTGTCTTGACATGGGAGGTTCGACGTGGCGTTTGGCGACCGAGGCATGCCGTGGGGGCGTGAGAGCGTTATCAGCTAATGTCAAATTGGCGGCAACGATTTCTGGGTGGGTGCCGGGCTCGGCGGGGATGCACTTGTAACTATTGTCCAGGTCTCTGCACTACGGACGACGGCGAAATGCTTATATAGTTGCAACCAATAAATATCTCAGTTGAACACAATAGTGATGTGAGCACTTCAAACGACGGAATTGTTCGCGTATTGCACTTCATACTTTTAGTTCGATGACAATGTCGCCGCTGCATCTGCGTGGTGTACATACACGGCTCCACACTCAGTAGGCCGAGACCGCGTGGCCCTATGCACTAGCACCCCACGTGCTATAGGTACCGATGGCTGAGAGCTCGCTCGCGACGATAGCCGAACACTTCCCGGTGGCGACGGCGCACACGCGCGCCGCGATCTATGACTGCAATATTATCGGGCGCAGCGCGGCTAAAAGTGCATCGAGTGACGTCACGCCGCCCCTGAACCTCGCCGCTCGCCACTAGGAAATCGCACGCTCTATCAAACTAGTGCATATCTAGCGCTGCACCGTCCATCGCCTTTCCGCAAAACGTATGCAACTAAGACGCCCGCGTCCGGCTTGTAATGGAGGCCTAATCGGCTACATCTCGCGTAACTGACGTAGCGCATTACACTTGTAGTTTACACGTGCCGTCCGTCTAATAAACACGACGTAATGTTATGCAACAACGAAATGCAGCCGCGTTACACTCGGAATGCAATTGCGACTGTCGTGGCGACATTGTAGCTTGATAACAAGCGCCGGCCCTAAGGACTTAATGAGCCTGAAAATATAATATGGATAACAATATTTTTTATGTCTTTCGCATATAAAATATTAAATTATATTTAAATTAATTATATGTAAACATGTTTATGTTTTGTCAATAAAACATTTGCAATGATAGTGTTGTGGATCCCCTAACTTCTGTGACAAGTATGCAAACGTATGTTACAGAAACCAGTGCTCACTCTCGACCTTGGATATTAATATAGTTTTATGTACTAAAAAAATACTCAATGATAATACATTCAATGTGTGTGTGTGCGTGTGTCTACACACACACATTGAATGTATTATCACACACACTCGCACGCAATAACTTAGAATGTATTGAGCTAGTGCGTACATACATACGGTCTGACGTAAAAGTTCGCAATCGGCTGTAAGTCTTAGTATTTTAACCAACTGCCGAATAGAGTTATGTTTTACAAGCGTATGTATGCAGATTTTTATATTCCCTACTACAGCCTAATTTCAAAGTCAAAGTCAAAATCCATTTAATCAAATAAGGCTTACAAAAAGCACTTATGAACGTCAAAAAATATACAAAAATACCAATTAAAATACTTCACTAAAAATATTAATTTTGATGCTTGCAAAAAATCGCTTCAGTGATTTGGCCTGTCGAAACCCATACAAGATTATGAGTTCTTGTAGTGATAAGGTCTACGTGCCCACACCAGGTTAATTTTTTATTAAATACAACCCAAAATACTTCATGGTATTTGACCTAGCCAGAACAAGGTAGGGGAGGTTTACGTTGGGTGGAAAATTATGCGTAAGTCGTTTTAAACAGATTTAGTGTGACGATGTTAGAATTAAGCCAATGATACACTTTTTTGAAGTCCTGTGGTGGCATTATTATAAGGTTTGCCTTACAATACCAGCGCAGTGGCATCCGCGTCGGTATGGATTGAACCGTGGTCATAGTAAAGCCAGCACAAGTCATTGATACAGACCAAGAAGAGGCTCTTACGGTGAAGGAAAACATCGTGAGGAAACCTGCGTACGCCTACGAAGAAATTCAAAGTTGTGCGTGAAGTCGTCCAATCCGCACTGGGCCTGCGGGGCCGACTAAGGCCTAATCACCCTATACGGGTAGGCTCGTGCCCTTCGGTGGGGACGTTTGATAAGCTGATGGTGAAGAGTCTGGGACCCAATATACATCCCTCCGGGAACCCTATTAGTCACCGCCACTTCCATGTTTCGTGAAAGCTCCAATATTCACCCGCTACGAGCGTGTCGATAGAAAATGTTTAGATAATTTACGGGCAGTACCACGTATACCAATTCTGACAAGTTTTTCTACAAGAGTCGAAATAGAGACAGTATCGAAAGCTTTACCTAGATCCATTAAAACCCACCAAATATTAATTCCAAAGTCTACATTATGATACGTTGTAGTTATCTGACTAATTCCGTCATCTGTGCTTCTTCCGAGTCTGAGACTAAACTATGTTTCTGAAAGAAAATAACTGCTTTCAAGAAATGACACTCGGATTATGAGTGTTCAACAACCTCTCCAAGACCTTACCTTAAGACAGGAAAGTCAAGCTAGATATAGGTCCATAATTAGAAATATCCTGACGGGAGCTATTCTCAAACACATCCGCGTTCAATACTGTCTTGAGCATTACGTGATCCAAGCAATTCTTCAATCTAGTTGGATAAGAATGTCCCGGCAAAAGACCTGGTTCAGCACATGAGTTTAGGTACGGTGCACTATGGCTGTCACTATTGTTGGCTTATATATCAATATTCACGTCAACGCAAGTATAACGTTCTTTGCTGCAGCGGTACTTAAATATTTTTAAAATTATTAAGAACACTATCTATGCATAGACTCATTTCGATGTGATCTATAAATAGCTAAGACAAACAAATCATTCAAGACTCAATCCTAGGAAGTTACCACGGATAGGTTTCGCGCAGCTATAGACAAAACATCTAATTTATTTTTATACATAAACAACGATACCATCATTTTGATTGAGACATTTTTCGGAATGTAAGAATGAATTATATTTTTGAAGACATGGAAACAAAATATAATTTTGCAAAACGCTGCAAATGAGCAAAATTAAATATAATTGCAGCAAAATTAAAGCTGTATTTATTTATCAATCCATGATTCGGAAAAACTTTCAGTATATCTAGTACACACACCCCTTCCAACGGAACCAAGAATTAATTGCAGGGCATGTGTGCAGCAAACAACTTTTTCAGATGACGCGTCCGTTACTCCATCGTAATTCAATATCCGGCATAGCAGTTATGCATTTAGTAACAATAGTTTGCAGGCTGAAAAGTGGGATGGGCAGTAACGCTATTGGGAACAACTCATTATTGGAAAATAGATTACTAGAATCAGAGCTTCGAGCTTTAAATACTACATACAGAAGCCTGAGAAGACTTAAATAGGAAGCCGCATCGGTCTCTAAAACAAAAAGTAATGATAATCTAGTCATCTCGTCCCTTCCCCTTCAGTACGAACACAGCAACACCAAAAACTTATCTGTGACGGCAGGAGAAATAGGTGAAATCAGAGCCGGACCTACCTAATGGCTACTTGGGCTGCAGCCCAGGGCCCTGATTACAAGGGGCCCCAAAAACCTCGCTTATTACAATAGATGCTTAGGTTTCCCTTTCACCCAAAGGTTACCTGGACGAGATCGCTACCACAGCAATAAGGTCGTGTACAACTAATAACAAAAGGAGCCTAGGGCCCCATAAATTCACGATCCGCCCCTGGCTGAAATTGAGATTATTGACAGATTGCAAATTCCATCGTATCATCATTGACGAGTATAGTGTGGCGTGCCGGGGGCCAGTCATTAACGACCGGCGGAAATGAAAAAGCCGCGGCCGCCTGAACCCGCTTTGTAACATCAATATTCGACTGATAACCATTTTCACCGGATCGGTTAGGACATTGCATTTTCAGTCACCTGATTGTCTGAAAAGAAAGATGATTCCGGTCTTCGGTGGGCACGTTAAGCCGTCGGTCAAAACGTATATATAACGCCTGCGTGGGCACACGCCTCGCGACGCTAATATTGCCGCGGAAAAATCACGCGGCACTTCGTTATCAATTAATCTCCTTATTTAGAATGTGAAAGATTAGGGACTATTTTTAGATCAATCTAGAAAATATTTCTTACGAAAGGTCAACATTTGATATTTAAATTAGCCCACGATCCCTCTCCTTAATACTTTGGGCTTATTTTATCTTAATAATTTATTTTTAGTTTAAACCAAGTACTAGGAGTCGATATATACTTCAGTATGTTCTAATATCCCTAACACCTACACTTATTATTCACTGTACAACAATATGTTAACATTGAAACCAAAAACAAATACAAAATGTATCTCAAATACTAAAAACCCACACGGAAGCAACAACTCTAGCAATAGATTTTAAAATCACGGTATTTCCTAAACTGAATACAAGATGAAGGTCAAGCCGATGGCGGTAACAAAGCAGATTGTTCTAACCTGTTAAACTTCTAGAACAAGCGAGATTTTTATGACACTTGTATTACAAAAATGACTCAATCACCCTACAACGTCACACTGCGGGGCACAGGCCACACCGAATGGCTATGGGCAGATTGGGTCGTAACCCAACGTACTTTCCCAATTATTTTATCCGGGGCCAACTGCTTATTGTGCCTTTCTAAGAATGAAGGGACTCTAGAAAATTGCTTAAAACCTTTTGATATTGTTGTACGATTTTATTGCAAAGTTGTTGTATAACCACAATGTGTACTATCCATATAACTTTTTTTTATAAAGAGTAACTACTGAGTTTCTTGCTGTATTCTTCTCAGTAGACAATAATAGTTCGGACTAGTGGTGAATAAATATATTTTATTATATTTTTGATTTCTTATTTTGTGCATTTCGATCCCGAAGCGTTGACATAAACATTATTTTTAGTTTCATACGTCCAAAATCTTGCGTACAGGGTTGTACTTTCTCTACGCGTTGACATTGAAATGAAAAATTAAAAATCTTGGCATACAGACAGCCGCTTCGCTCATATTGAATATTCGTTGTTTCTATTTACGTAAGGAATCCTAAAAACTGCCAAATTGTAAAATGTTATTACGATCGTACGCAATAATCAAACTTTATGATGCCGAAATCATAATAGGGAAAATATGTACAAGAAAACATTTCGAATATTTTCTAAACAATAGCCTTTTCAGCGTGGTTCTCAATAATTGCAACTTTTAACGAGTTGTGAAATCAAAACTTCGAACTTCGAAATCGAAATCGAAAAAATTAACCTTCCTTTATTCAACTGTTTGAGAAAGGGAACAACGCCACCCTAACTTACCTGTTGTTGAAAAAAAATAAACCTTTGAATAACATATTCTTCGAATCAATGATTTACAAAATAGTTGGCGAAATATTTTTTCAGTACATACATTCACAGTGCGCCGTCTAGCGCCAATTTAAGAGTATTGATTGTAATATCATAGTATGGTTACTGAACAACTGGTGAACTACTTTATACTTTTTTGTTTTTCTAAATACAAAATACTGTTCACAGAAACACATAACCCATACAAAAAATCATTCACGTTCATGCACACAAATGATTGTACCGGGAGTCGAACTCGAGCCATGTCTAACCAGTTCCGGTCATCAATCCCGGTACCGTTTTTGTCGATTTATTAATTGGTCATCATCATCATCAGCTCATTAAACGTCCCCACCGAGGGCACGAGCCTACCCGTATAGGGTGATTAGGCCTTAGTCGTCCACGCGGGCCCAGTGCGGGTTGGACGACTTCACGCACAACCTTTGAATCTCTTCGCAGGCGTGCGCAGGTTTCCTCACGATGTTTTCTTTCACGTTGGTCTACCAACAATTATATATTCGTTCAAAATAACACATTTTAAACACCTACTTGCAAGCTTTGAAAATAAAATTATTTACTTTAAGTACACTTATTTTTGCCATTAAGGTAAAACGGGGTTAATTAAACCGAAGGGCATAGAAATGCGTTACCGGCCCCTTTATACATTAATCATTCAAATCAGGCCATATTTTAAGTTTGACAAAAACGTGCTAGCTCTTTTGTGGCTAGAACTAGCACTTTTAAGTATAGGTGAACTCCTTTATTAACGATTTAGCCCCAAAAGGGCAATCTAACTCTTTTTCACTGTCTTGAAAATATTACCAAAGTATGAAGTTTTCGACATGCAAACAAGTACTTTTTGCTCTTTCATCGGTCATAAAGCCTTTTTTTAGACACTCTAAAAAAACGGCTGCTTGACATGATTATTTCAGCACTTTTAATTCAGAAAACCTTTTGATGCTCAATCTAGGCCCTATCTAGTCATTTTTAACTTCTCAAAAAGGGCCATTTCTAGAACTAAAGTGGCGACACTGCGTGCAACATATCGACCAATTCCACTTGTCAACAATTACACCGATACGGTCGTTAACATATACAATCAATAATGTTAATAATTCAATCGTTTCATTTGAATAGAAGTATGGCCTTGGATAATGTTTGTAAACAAGATTAACCTCTTGTCTAGAAATATTAGAGCTAATGGAAACCTCACAAAAGGTGAAAGCAATCGATACTCCGAAATGCCAGGGGACAACATCTCGTGTGTTCCAATTACACAAACGAAACAAAACATGTGCATAATAATTGACTAATTCCTAAATGTAATTCTTATCTTTTAAGTTGTCTGCATTCTAAAATTTTCATTCTATTTAATACGTTGTTATTGAATTTTACAAAAAGAAATCTTTCCTGATTGTAAAAAGAAACCGCTTTTTAAAATGTGACCCAATACTATGAAACTTAAGATTTAATTTTCTTTTCTCTGTATTTCGTTTTTAAAGTGCAATAAAGTATGTAATAAAATAAATAATAAATAATAAACTTTATAACATTTTAAAAGCTCGCATTTTATTTAATATTAAAAAGTTTTAAAACAATAATACTCCAAAACAATGAAGTGGTGGCTTATTGGTGTAGACTGTTGCCTTCCGATCTAAAGGGTGTAGGTTGACATACCGCCAGGTAGCAATGTATTTACAAATTTTCGAAATTATATGTTTATCCGACGCTCTTACGATCAAGGAAAACTTTGTGATTGAACCTGCGCACGCCTACGCAGAGCAAAGATTTAATGATTGTGCGTGAAGTCGACCAATGCGCACTGGGTTTACGTGGACGACTAAGGCCTATTCTCCCTTTACGGGTAGGCTCGTACCAGTCATGCCCCTCGGTGGGGACATATAATGAGCCGATGATGATTAAGTTTCCCATATCAAAGGCATTATTAAACATGCCAATGAAATGAAAATATTATCGAATGTCAACAATGTTGGAATAGGTCAACAATAGAATAAATAATTTAAAAATAAACCAAAAACCCAAATGCGTTTCAGTGTTCATGAAAATGGAATAACAAGCTCTACCATATAGTCCATACATTCACTACTTTTCACGGTATTGCAGTCGGGGACAAACAAATGACAACAATATTTATTTCAATAATTTCACTGCATATAATAGCTTACTATTTAGGTACATTTATATAGTTAAGTCTCGAAAAGGGATTGAAGATTAGTCTCCCGCCTGCCTATCATGAAAATTATTTTAATGTTTGCATTATATGTACGGTAAAGTTAGTTTTTCCATTTTCAGTAGGTATTATAGCAGTCTTTATTTTTGTTTATATTTTTTTATTTCAGGCGTTTTAGTTACCTATCAAATGTTAGTTCAGACAGCTTAGAGCACTGTATTTTCTATTTTGTAAGAGTTGACATTTTAAAGCTCAATATTTCGTAAACGAAGCGTTCGATACAACGGTTATTACTTATCATACACTCATACTATTTTTGAAAGACCTATTCAACGAACCCCACTCGATGGAATAAAGAAAAATATGTACTTACAAAATGGCATCTACAATCCGCTATTTAGATTTTTTATACTTTTAATGTACCCAGCTCGTGCTATGAAGACAAATCTAACGACAAGTCTTATGTTAAGATCCGTCAATCCGTTAAGGCTGCAGCAGGGAACATAGAAATCTACATACGTTTGAAAAACATAACCCTCCTTCGACAATCGGGTAATTAATTATTCGCCGGCATAGAAACCTTCAGCGCCATGTAGATACTACGCAATAAGCTTGTACTAAGTGGGCCAATAAAGATTTTATAGTATATTTTCCTTATATGTGGAAATATTTAACACCAAGCGTTATAGTTTGATTTTTTATGGATGTCAAAATAATAAGATTCCCTGTCTGTCTGGGGTTATACATTATAATAGTACGTGTATCATTTTTAGTTCAAGATGTTTTTCGAATTGAGAGTGTACTGTGTTGATATTTTAAAATTAAAACCAACACAAATGCACAACAACACGTTTAAAAGGCAAAACAAATAATTCAATATCGGCCATTGATATTCTGTATATATAAAAAGGTAGATACGCCATCCGTACCTCAAAAACGAACCGCCGAGGAGAGTACAGTTTGTACTCTTTTGTTTAGGTAAATGTGTTCGAAATTCGAAATATGTGTATGTGCGCTGTCACTGCATTCGGAACCCTTTTTTCGATTGTTTTGTGAGCATATCACGAATCCATACTTTTTTACATCATTGATATCGGCGGCCTTACAGTTTAGAAAGATCACCAACTTGGAGTAACAATAAACTAACCATGCACAATCTCACTCAAAAAGTGTCCGCGGCAAATGTCTGCCCATCGAATGGGCAAAAGTTTCATTCATAATCACGTCGCTCGCTCGCTATATGTTCGCCCGTGCTGTTGATATTGTTCGAGTACTCTTTCTAATAGATAGAAAGTTTCTATGACGCGTTAAGGTTAAAATATAAATGAATAATTTCACGTTCTAAACATAACAATAACCATGCCTATGTGTCAGGCAGCTCGGACATTTTTTGGTTGACGTTTTTTCGTGATTGTGCACCGAGTTTGTTTTTGATCTGAGATCGCCAATAAGACAATGCATGTAAATACGAAAGTGTATATAAGCATTTATTTATTTGCTATATCATGTATATTGCATTGGTGTTACAGAAATAAAGCCGTAGATACTTTGATCACGTGACACCCTGCTAGCGCACTGCAAAAAAGTATTCGGAAACTCACCACCCTAATACACGTACAAGTTAATTTCTTAATTTGGGGATAGATGGCACTGTGCGAATGTCGGAGGATACTGTACATTTTTATCTTTTATATCAAATTTGACGTAGGCGGGTACTTAAGTCTTCTTTAACTGTACTGTACTCGTTAAGTAGTTTATATTTAAATTTCAACCTTGAACTGCCACAGTCTGACGTAGGTACCGGATAAACTAAAGCCTGAATTTAACCAACTTAATTTACTGTGTAATTTAGAGCGTCGGTGGCTCAATGGTGTGGACTGTCGCCTTCCTACCGGGAGGTCTGAGGTTCAAATCCCGACACGTACCAATGTCTGAGTCCGCGTGGACGACTAAGGCCTAATCATTTATTATCATGATTAATTTGTGGAATCAGTTGCCATCGGAAACGTTTCCGGAACGATATGACCTGGCATCTTTCAAAAAGAGAGCGTTTTCTTATATAAAGGGCCGGCAGCGCATCCCTGCGACCTCAGCTGTTGCAAATGTCCATGGGCGGCGGTGACACTTTCCATCAGGTGAACCGCATGCTCGTTTGCCTCCCTATGTTATAAAAAAAAAATCAACCCTATACGGGTAGGCTCGTGCCCTTCGGTGGGGACGTTTAAAGAGCTGATGATGATGAATTTACTGTGTAATAAATTGATCTTGTTTATTAACAACATGATGAACCGACCATTCGAAGTAGATAATTGGTAGAAGTTGGATATAGGATGCTCTGGGCCAGTATCGTCGGCGCTCAATTGAGGGGGGATGTAGGCAGAATGATTGACTTCTTCTTCAACCTATCGCAGTCCAGTGCTGGTCATAGGACTCCCCAATTTTGCGCCAGATATCCCGGTGTATTTATTTTCAGGTATTACAAAGAGAGAGTAAGCAACCCGTGCGTGCCTATACTAACAATTAGGCACGTCAAAAGTAAACCATATTAAAAAAAGTTATGTATTATTCTTCTTCTGAAAAATCCCCCGAAATTTGCGTGCGTAGTGCTCCTTGTCTGAAGGACTCGGTGGTGATTTACTAAGTGATAGACTCGAAACTATGTCATCGAGATAGACCACCGTAGTGCCAGACATCGTCCGTAAAATAGGAGTGTTTTGCAACTCTATTTTGGCATGAGGGCACTTCAGAAAGGTAAACTGTTATTCCAATATTTTGTTGATTGATTTCATTACAACTAGATATGTGTGTTCAAAGATGATATAACATCTTTAATTGTCATCATTAATTACATGATTAACACACTGCTACCTACATACGTCGTTAAAACACCACATATTAACAACCTAACTTTATATTGACTAGATGTTTGCCCCGGGCCAAGAGTGGAACACAAACTCCTGTGTAATAGTGACCGCAGTGTTTATCAAACATATCAACATCCTCTCGCCGGCTAACTACCGGTAACTTGTAACAAAACCGCATCCTTGATATGTAGTTATGCCAAAAAATTAAGCATTGTTGAGATTGAAGGAATATAAGAATTCAACTCTTGAAGATGTCAGTAGCATACAATGGGCATATATTTTTGGTAATAAATAAATAAATATCCACTGAAACTAACACAGCGCCATCTAGCCCCATATTGAGCGAGAAGCTTGTAGTTAGGGTACTCAACAACTGATAAACATACTTTTTTTACGAGTACGTACATATTATGCATAGAAACACCCAGACAATTACAAAGAGACATCTATTTGAAGATTTTTAGAAAATAATTAATGAACCTCTAAAAATTTTTGTGCTATTCCTTTTTTTCCCACATGGAAAGAATGTTTCTGTAAATGTTCCAAAAATAAAAATAAAGGGAATAAAATTTTCGCAATACTCAGCTAACAAAACATTTTTACAGCATGTTCTCAATGTCAATAATACAATTCTAATTGACGCTATTGTTAATGTAACACAGACGTCACGTTTAATGACGTCTTATTCACCTATTATTTTAGTACCCATTTCGTTTCTGTTGATTCTAATAAAATACAAAAAGTATTGAGACTGTCAGTGCAACTTATCCGTATAGTGTGTTTGTGTAGGCTTTAGTCGTCCACGCGGGTCCAGTGCACATTGGCTGTCTTCACGCACAACCTTTGAATGTCTTTGTAGGCGTACGCAGGTTTTCTTACGATGTTTTATTCTCACCGTAAGAGCATCAGACAAACACATATAATTTAAAAAAATTTTTTTCAAAAATACGTAAGACATTGGTACGTGGTTGGATTTGTACCTGCACCCTCCAGATCACGCGGCTACAGTTCACACCAATAAGCCACCGACGCTCATTATAAACACATGAATAATCGATTGTGGGCCCAACAACAACACAGCCTAGTGGTCGTTATTTGGGCCACAAGACACAAAACACTAAGTGTGGTTTATCTCATTTTGGTGACAACATAGTAGGTTAATGACCTCATGACAAAAAAATTGATGACGTGCGTCAGTGGGCACTTTAACCCGCAATGCCAAGGGCGCTATGGTAGCTAAGGTGAGGAAATAACTCTCGATTACATTGTTTAAAGAAGCACATATCATTGTCAATAGAAAACTAAAATCAAGTCCGTTTAAGTCACCACTTAGGCGGTGTTAGAGGTCGCCTATGTCATCTGTGTGGGAACCACAATATTTTATTACTCAGGCTATAATAGATGGTATTATGGTGTACCTGTACAAAATGAAGGACGAGAAAGGCTGGTGAGAAAAATAATATTGCATCTGAACGACTTAGCAATCATCAAAAAATTCCCATTTGGCCCGCAGCGCATTTAAAAACCCTCAGGTGTTGTCAATGTTTATCGACATTTAACATCAGATGCCTCATTTTGTCGTTTTTACGGAAAACACAACATGTCATAATGATAATTTAGTTATGTACTCCATTTTGGGAACACTTAGGCGCTAATAATATTGGTGAAAATCTCAATTACTTGAATAAAAATTGTATCACTATCAATTGCAATTTTATACGAGTAAGGTATCTACAATGGCCATGATTTTTATCATAAAATTGCTTTTAAAATCTCTACTTTTGTCAATTTACAAAAGCCAGGAACTATCGCTCGAGTTTTCCAATATGGCCATATTGGAAAACTGTTAAACTACCAAATAAAGTCACTCCTACCGCCCACTTGGTGATGACGCTTTCATTATTACGCGTTTTCATTAACTCGTAGCGCACTCGTAGCACTGAGAGCGTAAACAACGCTACGACTAAAAGGCGTAACAGTTGTGCTACGGTACGTGAAAACACCGATGGTCACTATATTGCTGAAAGCATTCATTAATTGGGTAGGTTATTGGTTTATTGTCCACTTTAAAATGAAAATGAAAAGTGTTTAGTCAGTTTGGGTCCTAACAGAACACTTCAGGTTATATTTGGTTCCCTATGCATACAACTACTAAGAAGAAAATGATATAGGGGAAAAGAGAATCATTCCGCTGCAATGTTTCTCTATGCCCCTATATCTAATCTTGACAAGATTAATTATTTATTGCTAGATAAATAAATAATTACTTAATATTGCCAAAACTTTAAAGCTCGTCAAAGTTGAAGAGCGTGGGATTGATTGTGTGGATAGGGAAATTTAGAACAAGCATAATTATACCTGGGTGAGGTACAAAGAAATTTGATTTTTCATGGTTATTTCCTCGTTTAACCTCAAATATACTCCTGGATTAACCTCAAATATAATATTTAAAGCAATGTAATAATTAGAATAGAACAAAAGAGTTCTCTTATGGGTTAGACAGTGTAAATAACTAATAATAATTATAAATATAATTATTATTTATTATAAAGGGCTTTAGAGACAAGTTATTAGTATTTTTAATTGCCATGCAGACTAATTATAGTGATTTTTAGTCCTTTTCATACTCAAGATTTCAATCAAAATTTGTGCGTATGAGCTTTGTATAACATCAAGTACATGCCTCCCATGTTATCATGGAATACACTGCCGTTGACTGCAGGGGTGCATCGCATGCAATTAGGGTTTGTTGGCGCGGCACACGGAGCCTAGCAACACCCCATCCCGCCCGGGACGACGCCAACAACGGATTAATGGAGCGCCAATTTTTTGATCCGATGACCGCTCAAAAAATTGTTTGTGACTCTGATTCAAAGTAAAATCGATTCACCAGTTCATACACCTGGACTTTGGGTTTGAGGATATACTTTACGTCGACACATAGGTATTAGAGACACCAATACCAGTGTTAAAAATATCTGATAAAAAAATGGGTTGCTTATGAACATCCAAATCGGAAAAATACCTAATATTTTCTCAAATTATTTCACCTACTGCTCTACCGCTTTTACGCAAGTAATAAGGCATTTAGAGATACCTTTCTATTTGTTTAGGTATGAACTCTCAATGGGGGAGACCTATGTCCAGCAGTGGAAAAAAAGAGAACTCACAATAGATTATATACGAATGCGGTAGATACTAAGTACCTTAGTATGTTTAATTACTATATGTCACCAAGAATTAGTTTATTCAAGGTGAGAAAATTGCGAAACTAACTACTCCACATTCACGAAGAGTACAACTAAAATAGCTTCAAAAAGCAACTTTAAATAAGCCTGTGATCCATAAGTTATGTGATGAGAATTTATTGCTATAATGTCTTTTTATATTTTATGGAATCTCCAGGCAGCATTAATAGATTGTCTCTCTCTCTTCAACCTACCGCAGTCCACTGCTGGACATAGGTCTCCCCCATTTTGCGCCAGATATCCCGGTCCTCCGCTTTTCTCATCCAGCTCCCACCAGCGACCTTCCGCAAGTCGTCGGTCCATCGGGCCGGAGGGCGTCCTACGCTACGCTTGCCAAGACGCGGTCTCCACTCCAGAACTCGTCTGCTCCAACGGCCATCGGTTCTACGACATACGTGATAATAATAGATTGTCTATAACGACTCGATTCTCCAGAGCTGAGCGATAAACATGTATACAGTAAACTAGCATACTGGGCAATACCGGCGCAATTGCTGGTGCTATGTCAATGAATATTTGCATCACCCAGAGAGCATCGAAATCCGTTCTATTACATTAATTTATTGCTAGCAGGTACAAAGTGCGTCGAGAGCGACGCTCAGAGGCCAGTGCTCTGCCCGAGGACAACGCAGCAACATTACCATAATGTTGTTGTTTTAGAAGATGATGTGTACATGGTACATTGGTGGTCACTATGTAAATAGGCCGCAACAGACAAAAACCCATTTGGAATATGTTAGGTTGACAATTATTCAAATGTGTCAATTTATCCAGCGCACCTGGGCCGGCGAAGGATTTTATAAATAATTACTTGTTGCCATTGTTTAGATGTGCGCTGTTCCTATAGTGACAAAGGTTTTGTGGACTTGTCCGCAGGCTGAACCAATCCAAGTAGCCCTCATTTCTTATATATTTAAGCCTCAATACTTAAGTTTTAGTAAGGATCCCCAATCTGTTTTAGCAATAGCCTATGTTACTTAACATGAATGTAGCTGTCATAAAAATAAAAGAATTTCTGAAATCGTCACAATAATTTTTGAGTTTATTCATCAGCAACAGACACAAAAAAGAATACAAATCTTTCCACTTTATAATATTAGTGTAGATAAGTAGGTCAACATTTCCCGAGTACCTATTTAAACCTCGCTTAAATACCTATTTATTTAAATCGAATAAATATTCGCCAGTACATTAGACCAATTTTAGATATTTAACCGTTTCTAAAAACCGAGGAATGGGGGTAGAAAACCTCTCACTAATAAAGCAAACCAAAACATAAACGCCATACCGACGTAAAGTTCACTGAACAATATCGATAAAAGTTTCACTCGACTTACGGATTAGTTAAAATGGGCACTCAACTGCCTTCCAGTAGAGCAATAACTTAAATATATTTCAACAATTCAATTTATTATAACCTATGTTAAAACAGCCTACTCGTTACTCTTGTCAAAAATTGATAAATATAATATTACGACACTACAATTTGGTTTCCTTCTTCACTGAATCTTTTTCGGGCAAGAGAATCACTTGGCCTCCCATTCATATCATAAAATAAAATATAGTATAATTATTGGTGATTGCTGGATAATAAAAGCAGAGGTCCAATATGTCTGGCAATAAATGGAGTAGACCTACGTCCAGCAGTGGACTGCGACAGGTTGAAATAAAGAGTGGCAAAATCTTTAATCCTAAACGGGCACCAATTACCAAAATATGTAATGTTAAGTTTTGTTGGAATAAATTGTAAAATTGACGCTTTTTGCGGGAAAAAGTAAACATGTTTTAATTTGTTCTTCAATAAAATCCCTAATGGGACTTATATTTACCAATAAACAAGTTTTTTCAAGTTCATAAAGTCCTTTGGTAAAAGGCTTGTAGTCTGTTAAGGATTATTTTGTTTGATGTCAAAACTAAATGATTTAGATATGTTGTATTTCATTTGACATTAAAATTTTAAGGACTGTTTCTTTGAAGTCTTTTCAGTGGTTACGGCTCGCCGAACTAATAAAAAACAAGTTAAGAACCTCTTAACTTGATTTTAAATATAAATAATATATTTTTATTTTAAGATTCAATGACGTCTTATGTAAGGTTTTTTGACTAGACATTAATCAATTCTTGATCTCTTTAGCTAGTCTATACAGTTAAACTATCAGACTAACTGGAGTTTTATTTGACCGATATGTCCTCATGACCGTCACAAGGCGGATCTTTTTTATGCTACACAAGTTTCTTTTATACTTCTACTAAATTTTTATTAGGTGGCGGACTCAGTATTGAGTCGTCTATATCGTCCCGTGAAATACAAGTGTTTTGTACTTCTGCGTTTCGGGATGAGGGCACTGTAGCTATTAAAATTACCGGGTATAAGATACCTAAACATCTGGCGACTCGAGTACCGGGCGTAGGGCAGTGTTGACGAAAAATAATTACTACAATAATTTCCCTAAACACTGTACCTGACATGATCAGGCGTAACACTTAACACCAGGTGGGCAAACTGACCGACATGTTCAACCAATAACATACAAATAAATACTAAACACAATTTGATAAGCATCTTAGCCTGGTATTAGGCATGTCCTTTTTGTCCATCTGTCAAATCAGTAGTTTTTATTTTAATTTAACTTTGTCATATGACAAAATATGCCAAAAAATCCTACTTCTTAATTGTTACACCACATAGTCACTTGTTGTGTGAAAGCAGTAGAATCTGTTCCTTGTCGGGAGTTTTGCCCGACAATCATTTGAGCTGCTTTACAAATCAAAGCCATAAATTGTAATTTATCTTGCAACGTGAATATGACCGATATATTTGAAGCAATCGGATTAAATTAATAATTCAGTTATTTAGGAAAACAGCAATTGCATATAATTTGATGCCAGGAACCGAAACTATGATATGTGACTCATCGAATTATGTCGAAGCCATTATGTTATATCAGAGCCTGGGGCGCATTCAAATTGCGCCGCAGACTCTGGACATAATAGGATGGTTTCGACATAATCCCAATAATGGGCAAGGGTTTGTGTAGCGTAGCAACGTTAGTACTGAGCGAGCTTACCCCAATGATGTTAAAAGTATAGATTCGTGATATGCTCACAAAACAATCGAAAAAAGTGTTCAGAATGCAGTGACAGCACACATACACATATTTCGAAGAGAGTACATTTACCTAAACAAAAGAGTACAAACTGTACTATCTTCGGCGGTTCGTTTTTGAGGCACGTATCTACCTTTATATATACAGAATATTATTGGCTTACCCTTATCGGCGCATGGACACACTACAGATTACTCCAGCTGCGACTCTGCAAATCACGGCAAACAGGGTGGAATCGAGAACATTTATTTTCAAAATAAAGAACCTACTCGTGAATCGAGGGGCGTGCGGCGCCCGCGCGCTGACTTAAGTAGTACGACTAATACGAGCTATTAGTTTAGCTAAATATAATTTAGTAATTATCGCATTACTCAATTAAATGCGATAGTTTATTTATTTGATATTTATTTTGTTAAGCTTTTATGAGTGCGGATTAGACGACTTCACGCAAAACCTTTGAATCACTTCGCAGGCGCGCATGAAGGTTTCCTCACGATGTTTTCTTTCACCGTAAGAGCGTCGGTAACGTACGTTCGAAAATTCGAAAACACATTGGTACGTGGCTGGATATGAACCTGTACCCTCGGGAGACAAAATTCCACCCCAATGTGCTGTTTCTACGAGTTTTCATTTTAAATTTTTAAAGACACTACTGTGTTATACAGGCAATGAAGAAGTCATTTCCTTCTCATCTTATAACATCACCCAGCAGTGACAGTCCCATTAAATTTGGTGCGGCTGTTCCAGAAATAAACGTGAACAAACAACAAATTTTATAAAACACATATTTTGTTAGACTGATGTTATAATTAATGGTTCGACTGCGGATACAATTACCTACTTAAATTAATATGGGTCTGATTAGCACAGTATAATAGCAAACAATTCAGTTATTACATTTTTTTTTGTATTTTTGTGTACATACATTTTTTGACACAAAAAAATTATGTACACAAATACTGAATAGACATAAATCACAAATCTATTCCCTGCCCGGAGATGGCTCCGCCGATTGTGTAACAATATTTTTGTATATTACCAAGTGTAATCATCTGATGGTAAGTGATACGCCTGACCACGACAGAGCGGCTTTGATAGAGACGAACAACTGATAGACCATTATCATTCACCATCAACGCCGCACTGCGCCGGGCATCACCCCGCGTGGTAAGTATCTACCTAGACAGTACGGCGTCTACTATCAAGAAATAAGGATTTAGGTACACCCAGTTTTAACTACCCTATTAGAACTTAAGATACTTAGAAGGTATTAATTTTATTAATTGATGACTGACAATAAATTTTCTTATCGATTCGTCACAATTAACTTATTATGGAGTTTAGTAGAATATTCTAGATTTTCACGTTGAGAAAAAACACCTGTTACGCCTGCGAACGTCCCACCGTTGCGTTCGAGGGCACCTCCGGTCTGTCTGCGTGGGCCGTTGCCTGGGATACCTCCGTATTTATAGGCGTAAGATCTTTACAAGGACATGTTTATTTCAAATTATCGCTTTATGTAACATTTTATACTTTCATAACTGAACTCATATATTTAATGGAGGCAACGGCGGATCCAGGGGGAGAGTCACGGGGGTAATAATCCCCCCCTGAGCTATTTTAAAGTACTATACTAACGTACATTAACAAAATACCTTATAAGTTCTTAACTTGACTCCTACTATGTGACTCCCTCCTGGCGCCTAACCTGAATCCGCCCTTGAATGGAGGTACCTATATTCTTACCACAATTACAGCCTGAAATGTCCACTGCTGAACGAAGGTCTTCCCTAATGATTTCCTCGCGGACCGATCCCTAGCAGTTGACATTCATCTGCTACCCTCCACCTTCAATTAGGTCATCAGTACATCTGGTTGGGGGGTCCATCCTATATTTAATGGTGGATGTCAAATAGTACCAAAGAGTTATTGTTACTTATATCTGACAATTGTTTAATACAACTGGCCTGAAGGAACGCTGGCAGGTTTTGGTGGTTTAAGGGGCTACTTTTTTAGTAAATTTGTCATTATAACTATATTTCAAACAGCACAATTCATAACAGATGCACAGTCTGTCGTATGCGTTGCATGGAAAGCCAACATGTTTAACTCGATAAAAACGAACATTCAGCACGGTTTCCCAAAAAAAATTTAGAAGCGCGTTTTTTCAAAGGCACTATATGTTTCATTGTGGTCATGTTAGCATGTAATATTAGTAATAATTACGTTTAATTATATTACCAATAGTATAATCATAATATCTTTATATTTGAGCTTGGTCTTTTTTCATTAGAAATTTCCTTAAAATAGCTATCGTTAACGGCCTAATCCTTTAATAGCCATTCTGTATGGAAAAACGTATTATTAGCACTTTACAGGTAAAATAAGGGAAAATAACAGGCCATTGAAAAAATGTATTTGTCTTAAAGATTCGGCATTTTTAAAGACAATATTATAATCGACTATCAATCAATCTTGAAAGCGTTTTTGTATATTTTTTGCACCGATGCATTTTACCTTGCACCCTTCGTCGTAACGAATGCGTTGCAACATAAAAATGCGCATATTACCAATACATTTACCCTGATGTTTTCTTAAACTGCCAAATTATCTTACCAATTTATGCTTGACAATAACCAAATTTTAATATCTGTTTTATAAAGTCAGTTTTTGTCTGGTGAAATTTTATTATGCATTAACTTTTGACAAGAATGTATTCAATTCGTTTTAAACAATTCACAAACGATTTCCTGATAAGGAATCATCGCACAGTTACTTTTAAATGCTCGGAGTCTTTAATAACTTTAGCACAATAAGACATATATGAATTAGTGTAACTCTTATCTCATATCACGCTTACCAACTGTTAAATATGTTTATTACTTGTGTCTTACAAATAAATTCATTAGCATTGGTCTCACAAATAAATATATTGTGTCTTACAAATAAATTTATTATTATAGGAATCATAATATGCTGGTCCTTCATAATTCATTAAATGAAAAACAAATGACATGGCAAAACAATATGATTTTATTTATAGACATATTTTGTAAATACCCGCAGTATATGTACAATAGCTAACATGTAAAGAATATTCAACTTTACGCACACACGACACTTCGCTCACTTTGTGGTAAGTGATACCCCTGACCATGACAGATGCTGTGTTGATGGATATTAACAACAGTAGACAGTCATTACTTTCCATCAACACTACCCTGCGCCCGTTGCCCGAGACTAGTGATGTTTGGTCTCTCATATCCTTTAATTTTAATTGCTACAGTGCCCTTATCCCGAAACACAGCAATGCATAGCACTCGTATTTCACAGTACGATATCTGGCACCGAGTCTAATACCAAGTGAATTAATATCATCAATGGGGTGTGTATCCTGAATCCGCAGCAGCAAGGTACCTGAAGTGCCTGAACCGCGTCATGATGCCCAGCGGCGTCGGCTCCCACTCCTGGCTTTACCTGCAACAGACACATCACTCAATCGACTCCAAAATATATCCATTTCGGATCACGCCAAAATGGCCCCTATCACAAATTACATTGTATTCGGTTTCAAGTGCTGAATATTTAGAATATGAATCTGAAATGGAATTTGAACACATATTTTCAATAAATCTATACTTGTATGTACTAGTATAAATTTACAAAAAATATAAACTTACAGATGCAGAATCTCAACGCTCCCAGGCAGTTCTGTACCACAGCTCGGACATGTCGTGGGTTTGTCTTCTCATCTAGTATCCAATATATATTCAGGTTTTCGTTTACATCCGGCACAACATACAAGAACATAAAATCCGGTTATTCAATGTTAAAAGCTCCCATTATAACGTCTCGCTCTTTCTCTGACTACTTCAAACCAACGAAATGCCCATAGCCCCGTCCAATTGCATTAATTCCGTTGATACGAGAGAATATGATTCGGATTTCAATAAACTCGTTGGAATAAGTAAGTAAATATTCAGTGAAACATTGAAATGAAAATGATGAATTGAATGCAATGAAATGAAGGCAACATATGTGGAGGCAACACGAGGCGTCTCGTCACTGGTGTTGTATAGGTGCCATGCCCTCCCAGGTGGGAGACCACTACTGCGCACGAAAGTATTAACTAAATTAACAATTAAATAAGATACCTTCAATAGGTTGATTAACTCAATATATATTTTATATGTCTGTAACTTGTTCATCTGTAATGAAAATAAGCGTACAATCCCTATACTTAATACATAAATTTCTACACACTCCCCATCTTTTCACTAGATTAATCTTTGATTAAATTTTAAGTGTACTTATTGCCATGAATAGAGGTTTCTTATATACTCATATACATTTTTTTTTATAGAAGATTTTAGTCTTCTATCTATTCAACCTATCGCAGTCCATTGCTGGACATAGGCCTCCCCCAATTTGCACCAGATATCCCGGTCCTACGCTTTTCTCATCCAGCCTCCACCAGCGACCTTTCGCAAGTCGTCGGTCCATCGGGCGCTGCCGAGACGCGGTTTCCATTCCAGAACTCGTCTGCTCCAACGGCCATCGGTTCTGCGACATACGTGGCCAGCCCACTGCCACTTCAACTTAGCTCCAGCGGGCTAATTTAGTCTTAATATCAATAAATTGTAAACGGAGATATAAAATTTAATTCACAAACAGTAACCTGTAATAATATCGGTATTTTCAAATTTGGCATTCGATAAATCGTAATTATAAACATTGATGAAATGTCGGAATTTTAACAATAGGAATTATAATACATCGGATTACTGGAAAACAGAATTCTGAAGCATTCGGAATTTTTAAAGTCTTGATTGTGAACATCGAAATTTAGTTTTTCGAACTTATGTAGTGTACCCTTTCCAAAGCACAGAGAGAGAGTTAAAAATCTTCACCCATCCAACAAGAGACTATTTCAAGAGTTGCTTAACTAGCACGGTCGTCAACCGAACGCCAGCGGCTTGCGCGTCAGCCATTAAATAAAATAAAATCAAATATTATTTATTTCATTAAAAACCAATGAATATAAGTACATGACAAGCTCAAACTTCACATAGGTCGACAAAATTTACGTTTGCCTGAACTAGGTTAACCGGTTTTTCAGGCGACTTATTGCTAAATTATAATAATAATCACTTACATGGTAAAATAACAATTTCAAATTACACAATTCATACCAAATAGTTTATAGTTCACTAACATCGCCCTCAAAAGTCGTGTAAATTAAATATAAGAAAAACTTACCAAGTGCGAGTCCGACTCGCCCGTGGAGGGTACCGCAGCAGCAAGAAACATAAAATAATTCCCTATTACTTAAGCACCTACAACATCTTTATTATGAGAAAACAATGCACCGTTTATGACGTATAAAAACTACTTACTAGATATCGTTCAAACCAAATTTCGTTGTTAGATTTTATGGTAATGTACATCCTAAATTTTTGTAATTTTATAAATCCCATATTTTATCAGTCAAGAGTGGGGGACACACTTATCAACTTTGGAAGTGTCTCTCACGCAAACTATTCAATTTATAAAAAAAATATATAAGAAACATATCATGACAAGAGTGAATAGGCTGTTTCTAGACGGGCTTGATCCATCCTAGGCCGCATCATCACTTTCCATCATGTGAGATGGTGGTCAAATGTCCGTCTATAGAAGATAAAAAAATCAAATCATTTTTTCAACACCTACTCATTGATACCAGTGTGGTGGTTTCATTGAAAAAACATTTTTGAGTTTCAGTTTAATGTATGCGGAACCATAAATTATTTTCTAGTTTCTAGTCAAAAACCTATAGCGGTTCACAGAAGACGTGTACTTACAAAGAAAAGTGTAGTTTTGGGGGAAAAGGGTGTAACATATGGATGAACAGACAGTCATGACGAATCTATAAGGGTTCCGTTTTGTGCCATTTGTATACGGAACCCTTAAAACTGCTAAAGAACATTTTTTTTCAGTTATAGTCTACTGAATATTTTATTTCGCCAATCAAGTATATTTACGTAGCACCACGAAACAGCTGCGCACATAGCCTAGTAAACGCAGTGGAAAGGTACTTTCAATGACCTGCTGTCATAACCATATTCACTATCTGTATAGTAAATATAGAAATAATAATAATTAATTGATGCTTCAATCAAATGCTTATAACTATCGGCTTGAACCAGAGCAAGTGAGAAACCAAAAGTCGGTTCATAGAGACGTGATAATCCAGGTTGAAGTGGGTAAGCCCAGTAACACTAAAGATTCATTGCGGTCAAATAATTTTTGGTCTAAACCAAAACTATGTCCAAACTAGATTTGATGGCCGAAACCAATACTACTACTTCTATCTTTAACATATGTTAAATACCATCAAATCGGCATTTTCTTAAGAGTAGCTGTAGCTCACATAACCGGTTTTTGTTATTTATCTCGCAGCTGTACGCTACTTGCGTAATAGGCCTATGCGTTATTCTAAAAATCAAGTGGTTTTAGATGTAATTATCTAAAAATACTTATGACTTGTAGGTGATCTTATCATATGGGAAATAATATTCTCTTATTGAAAATAATTTGTTAAATGATTACTGAAATGCTACACAACAATAGTAACAAATTGAAACATGTACAGTTGATTTTATTCCTTTAAAATTGATAACGTTTGTTTAATGAGGATATCGAAACCAAAAGTTACATATCGTCCGTGTTACCACTAATGATTGAGGTGCGGCCTACAATTAAATTATCCATTTATGTGTACTTGATTCCTCAATAATACATATACATATATTTCATTGTTGTGAAAGTTGTAAACTTGAAACCATTTTTAAATATAAATCAAAAACTCTGAATTAATAAATAAAATTTGTAAGGCGTATGAGTCTAAAAATAGCAGAGGCTGTATAAAGGCACGGGTTAAACTAAAAATAAACAAGGTTGTTTGGCGTTAAAACGTAACCTTTAACTTCTACGACGTCATAAACATTCAACTAAATCTGACGATGCGCGCTGACGGGCACAGGCTTAGGCCGCTGGAGCTCGTTACTGACGATTAGGCTTGTAATCCGCGCCTAGGGCTGTAGGCTCACGTGCTGCTGTGCTTGGCAGGCTTGGGTATGCCCTTTGACTGACATGTCATAAGAGATAAGTTTAAAGTACCAAGAATCACTCTTTCTCTTCAACCTGTTGCGGCACTCAGCTGGACCCACACCCATCGGGCCGGAGGGCGTCCCACGCTACGCTTGCTAAGACGCGGTCCCCACTCCAGAAGTCGCCTGCTCCAACGGCCATCGGTACTGAGACATACGTGACTGGCCCACTGCCATTTCATCTTGCTGATCCGGCGGGCTATGTCGGTAACTTTAGTTCTCTGCAAAAAAAACATTTCTGCTTTTTTTCTTAGGAGAGGCCCCGAGCATAGCTCGATCTAATGCCCGTTGCGTAACTTTGAATTTGTGATCCAATCCCGCAGTTAGGTGTCCATGTCTCAGCTGTGTATGTTAGTACGGGTAGGACGCATTGCTCAAAGATTTTTGTCTTCAAGCATATTTTTATTTTTGCATATATATCAAAATTGTTTATCCGTTGTTTAGTACTCATATACATATACAGGTTAATGCTTAGTTTAAAACGAGATGGCGCCGTGTGAAAGTCAGTGGATATTTATTTAAAATATGTTGGCATCGGCAGCCCTATAGTGGCTGAACCTGCCCGTAGTTATCCTCAGAATCTAACTTTAAAATAGACGATACATCTCGTTAGCTACAATATGAATATGACTGTCCATCGTTATAACAAAAACTTTTATATTCAGGTAGGTATTGTCGTTTTTTCATATTCAAATGTACTTAATTATAATCTAAAGTGCGTACAATCTTTTAAAGGGCGACTGGACCTTAGGCCTTGCAGATGTTCATGGGCGGCGGTGTCACTAACCATTAGGTAAACCGTATCTAAATAAGCTCGTCAGCAAATTGATCAATACTTTTTTTTTTGAAAATGATACTTTTATGTTCCAATAATCCAAAATAAAATAAAAAGAAAAGAGCGTCGAAGGCTTTGTCTAGACTGTTTCTTTCTGATTTAAAACCGCAGGTTCGAATCCGGACACGTACCAATGTCTATAATTTTCGAATTTATATGTAAGTATATCCGACGCTCTTACGAAGGAAAACATCGTGCGGAAACCTACGAAGAAATTCAAAACTTGTAAGTGAAATCGGCTAATCCGCTCTGGGCCCGTGTGGACAACTACAGCCAAACACCGTATACGGGTAGGCTCGTGCCCCTCGTTGGGGACGTTATAATGAGCTGCTGATGATGAATATGAAATTAACTATAATTAGGTTCCGTTTCGTCTCGTATTTTTTTAAATCTATCATGTTTTCGTAAAATAGACGGAAAGTATTCAACAATTTTCATTACTTAATTATCGTTTTATCGACGGAAACGTTTCTTGGTTAACCTATTGTTTCGTACAAAACATGCACCGGTATCGAACGATATACATTGGATTCCATTTAAAGTTGAATTATCTGATAACACCACTTGAATACCTGCTTTATACTCATTGAGATAAATTATATCTATGTCTATACTACAACTACTTACTTATTATCTATCGACAAAATGGTTATTGAGCTTTTACAATAGCGCAGTTTATTTGGAATGTTGGGCAACGCAACAGGACGTCCCAGTTTGAAGCCTCTGACATATGTCCAACGCAACGTGCAGTTTTGGTAATCGTCAACATGGACGGACAAAAAAATACGGACGAAGTCTCGCTAACATCAAAATTGTGTCAAACTCCGATCGGGTTTTGAATAGAAAACGATTAAAACTAGCTAGATTCACTATCACGAAGAAATATCAAACAAAAAATGACCGAATTCTCTTACATATTTTTTTCATGAAGTGAATGAAAAAATATGTAAGCACCTAGATAAAAAGGAAACATTTTTCAACATGAATTAGTGTTCCGTGGGCCGATATGCCCTTGGACTTATAATAGTCGAATCTAGAAGTTTGTTGTTAGCTCTTTTCAGTTGCTCCAGACCTTTCCACGGATACGGCGCATGCGCGAAACAAATTTTCGCGAACGCTCGCTCTTTGGAAGGGGCATAGTTTTGTTTGTAAATATCACGAAGTTTATTAAACTTTCGTTCTAGAACCTTTTTATGACGTTTTTTACACAGATTCATTGGAACATAAAAATATTGCAATAGTTATTTTTAGATTTTGTAATGTATTGTAATTTAACCACCCTCTCGTAGTCGACCTGTCAAATATTTCTGTGGTCCACTGAAGCTGAAACTTGACTGAGCGCTTCCTGTTTTTTTTCTTATGCTGGGAGCCATCTGCGCTCGACACATACCCGCCATCAGGGGCTAACAGAGAGAAGGCCCTCCAAAAAGATGATGGTCCAAAACCCCTCCACAACGTATGTCGTTAAGGATGGTATAGCCCATCAGTTAACTGCAAGGCTGAACTAATGTATTGAGTCTAGAAGCTTCTCTGAAACTAGACTACAAACGGTATCCATTTTTATGTTATAACGATACCGTAATACGATTATCATTTAATATTTATTTCTTTATACGAAGAGTTCCCGTTTATGTTATAAAATGTTTAACTAATTGAAGAACCATAAGATCATATACGAAACAAATGCGTTTCTTCTTAAGGCTTTTTGTTGTTAGCGGGGAACTGATAAGCGGAGGTTTAAAAACTTCTGTAGCTTTCGAAAATATTCAAAATATTTAAAAGAAAATAGCTACTGATCTAAGAAGTCTACCTATGGTACAAAGACATTGTCGCTTACAATATTTTATGTTCTTGCTTGAATTTCTACATAATTATGTCATGAAAGTTTTAAGTAGTAATATCCAGTTATTGATAGTGAGAGCGTCGGTGGCTCAGTGGTGTGGACTGTCGCCTTCCTATCGGGAGGGCTGAGGTTCAAATCCCGACACGTACCAATGTATTTTCGAATTTTAGAAAATATATGTACGTTATCCGACGCTCATACGGTGAAGGAAAACATCGTGATGAAACCTTCATGCACGCCTGCGAAGAGATTCGAAGTTTGTGTGTGAAGTCGTCCAATCCGCACTTGGCCCGCGTGGACGACTAAGACCTAATCACCCTTTACGGGTAGGCTTGTGCCCCTCGGTGGGGACGTTTAACGAGCTGATGATGATGATGATCCAGTTATTTCTATAGTTGTCTCAACTTTGACCTCGGTAAACAGCTATTAAATCATAAACATAAAGCATAACAACTTAAATATGTTTGTTTTACGAATATTTTTCAAAAAGTTATTCGGCGAGGCCTAGTCTAACAGAGATCGATGCGATTAAACATTGTTATATATCAATCCAAAATTCAGTGCAAAAGAAATTTAAGGATTTTTAAGGCAAAACAATAAGTAAATAGCCGCGGCAGCAATCACCGGCAATATAAAAAATAAGCCTAGTTAAAAACATCGCTATTCAGGAGTCATAACCAGGCGGGTTACCGCCATCTCTTAAAGAAGAAGATCTTTTCAAGAAAAATACAGGTCGTTTGTTACTTGTTAATGCGCTTACTTCAAAAAGCCGATAACCGATGTGTGCCTATCAATAATACCCGACCTAGACTAAGACTGTATGCATTGGCTAAAACGAAATGGTAATTGCACATTATAATGAAATGATCGCATTGTTGTATATTGTTCTTCTGATGTGAGATGGAATAAATAAATTATTATTTTTCTTAGAGTATCTTCGTTTCACAGCTCAAGGCTGGATTAACCTGTACTACGGGTTTTCACCAAGTAATCACAGGTTTGTGGTTAGTGTAGAAGTGGGTACTGTGTTCATGTCGTAAGATTCGTCTAGCTGCAAGAACTTCCTAACGATTTATTTTTATTATTATTATCTTCTAAAAATCACACACGAGATTGTACACCCCATAAATATCAATAAAATTTCGCATTAAGTTTTATTTATAAAGTTTGTATTTGTCACATTTTGACACAGCAGTAATTCATTGTTAGAAAAATACAAGATGCCTACGGTTTTGTAGGTTTAGGGTAGATCTTAAGGTCTTTATTTACAACCGATATCGAAGTTTCAAGCATTCTACTAGTTTTAATATTGGCCGAAGGCACTTTAAGTTTTGCAAGTAAACAACTATTTAGGTGCTTCAAAGAAGTCGAATATGTTGCCTTCAGAGTGCTGAGACATTATCAAATTGACTACTTTTTTCAAGATGAAGATGTTACGGATCCCATAGACGATTTTTTACTAGATGGTAGACTCAATACTGAGTCGCCTAGGTAGGTACCACCGCAGTGCCAGATATCATCCCGTGAAACAGGAGTGTTATGCACTTTTGTGTTTCGGGATGGGGGCACTGTAGCTAGTGAAATTACCGGGTATAAGAGACCTAACATCTGTTGTCTCGGGTGACGGGCGCAGAGCGGCATTGATGGAGGATAATAACTGTTTGTCAGTTGTTGGTCTCCTTTAATGTCGCTCTGTCATGGTCTGGCGTATCACTTACCATCAGGTGAGCGTCCAGACCGTCCTGTACACTTATATATGAAAAAAAAAATTCAAGAACCTAAAATCCTCTAGTTGCAGTTGCTTTAATTGAAACCTTTCCATAGGCGCATCACAATGCGTACATTTAAATGCTTTTGGGTTAACGATATGTTTAAATATGCAAGATAACGTAACACCAAGCCTCCAATGCTATCAGTAAGATAATTTCTATAATTAGTATCCGTCATAGGCGTAGCATACAAACACTAACTGGTACGGTATTTATTCACAAATTGTGGAACTTTGTAAACACTTTGTTTGTTTTGAATTCAGGTGAATAGATGGCGCTGTTTAAATTCCGGTGGATATTTATTTATAAATTGTCCTGTTTCATGGGCGTCTATTTCTCACCCGTAGACTACCAATGTTGCCTTAAGGCGCCAGACACAATAGATTTTCTATTGTGTCTGGATTCTCGGCGTTTAACGGGTTAAATCTAAGAGGGCATGGAAAAAGATAGCTAATGCTGTGGGCTTAAGATGTATTTTTAATTGTCGTCGTTATTAAAGATACTAGACCAGAGATAACACGTCCGGAGTGTACGCACGCAACGCGTACACTAATTGCTCGCTCTATACCAGTGTTGTCCAGTGTGTAGTTACCAGAGTGTGATAACGTGTCGATAGTTGGATCAAAATATTAGTATAAATAGGGCTGCCGATAGTATCGATCTAATAACCCCGTAATAGTTAAAATGATTAACACACAAAACCTCTTGGTACTATAGAGCGAACGAGACAAGAACGAAGCTTGATATCTAATAGACTATCGATAGCTCCGATACTACTTCTGCTGACTGTTGCTAGAACTATCGATAGTGAAACCATCGATAGTTCGTCGACACTGGTGGGTACCGACTTAGCGATTATTGGCCGAGTGGCTCCAATAGTGGAACGCGCTCGAAGCTTCTGTTCTCGCCGTCTTGTTTACATGTTATAGACATGTCTAACGCAACTCTCGTATATTCATTTCAATATTTCTATTGAATTTTAAAAATGGAACATTTATTTTGAATTATGTTCCTTGGTTCCCTTAATTTTGTAGGTCTAATCATTTAATAGTATGACGTATAGATGGCGTTGATGAAATAGGGCTGTATTTTTAGGAACTTCATTTAAGTTTACATGTTGTAGTTAAAAAAGTAGAGCCAATATTAAGTATTAAATCAAAATCAAATCAAAAAAAATCAAAAATTGTTTATTATTTCCTGAATAATTGTTAGAATTATAATATGTCGGAATCCCCTTTTAAGCAGAAATTGCCTGTACCAGGGGATTCCGCTCCTTCACAAATGCAGTACATACAACATTGAGCAGTATTCCCCGCATACATCGTTTTATAGCAAACCCAACCTCACCAGCTCTGAGGTGCAGTCTGCCGAATAAGGATCGAGGCTCTGGCGACTCACAAATACACACTGGACCAATGGATGGGTTACGACCCAAAGCCAAAGTGGGTCATAACGATCAGAAAAGGCTCTTGTCCAAAAGTGAATATGACTACAGTAGTAGAAGTAATAATTATTCTTATTAGGTTATGATTAAGGTTGAGCATTGTCTGGCGCAAAATGTGGGAGACCTATGTCCAGCAGTGGACTGCAATAGGTTGAAGAGAGAAAAAAGAGAGATTGGTGGCTTATTGATGTGCCCATTGCCTTCTGATCTGAAGGGCGCAGGTTCAATACCCGCCACATACCGCCTTTTCGAATTTATCAAAATATATTACATATATCTGACCCCCTTACGATAAAGGAAAACATTGTGAGGTGATGTGAGATTCAAAGGTTGTGCATAAAGTCGCACCCGAGCCGCGTGGGCGACTAAGGCCTAATCACCCCTTGGTAGGTGCATTATAATAAGCTGATGAGGATGATGTTTAGGGTTTAAAATGTTTTTTTAGTTTATACAGGCTGCATACTTAGATGTGTAAATAAACAAATATTGTGCAATTGAAATGGCTATTATTACTAAAATCTAAATCTAGAATATATAAAAGACCTGTAGAGATTGTTGTTAATATACTATAAAATAGAAATAATTTTAATTATCTGAATGTTGTATTCCTGAACAAATGTTTCATTGTTGTTTTAATATTTGATGACCTTTCAGTGTAATGGTTGAGATGTAGACTACTACACCAAGGGTTCCGGGTTTGATCCCCAGGCAGCACAAACATTAATGTGCATAAACATACCTGTTTGTATTGGTCTGGGTGTTCTCTATGTATGCATTCACAAAAAATAAATATTAGTATGTTTATCTGATATTTAGTACCTATATTACAAGCTAAATGCTTAATTTCGGACCAGATGGTCCTGTGAGTAAAAAAAAAGAGTTTAAGATTAAACTGACTTCAATATAAATCTAATTGGATTTCTATGTTTGTAATTCACCGATTGTTCTATTCAACTAATATTTTCCAAATGACAGTGGTTACTATGAATCAATATAAAAATATGTGAATTAGTGGTAATTGGCTCCAAGGCTCAAAACATTACACTCAATCACTCAGTTCCTAATCCATACTGTTACACAATGATGGCATTGTGTAACAGTATGGATTATTTCAAGCCCAATTAGGTATTAAACCCCAAATATTTCTTCTACTTTCTGATCTAATTTCTATTATTAGTTACAACAACTAACATCTTCTAACTTATGATATACAGTATAACTACATAATATTAAACTTTTACATCATCATTACACTACAATGATGTCCTTAATAATCCTTAGTTTAGGAATTCCTATATATCTATACCTAAAATAGACTGTAAATAATAAATAATCTGTCTATTTGAAAGTTTTTTCACATAAAAACCAACAATCTACACTGAATAAGATAGTGAAAAATAACTGTAAATCAAATATAAATGTCAACCTTGTTCTTTTATATAGTTAAAACGTTTAATCGTTCATAGTGATCTACACATTTTTTCCCTTTAGAGGACTGTGGAAAAAAACTATGTAATAGAAAGCAAATACATAATGAATGTGTCAATTACTTACTGCCCACACTTCGATGAACTTGGTCGATTATGGAATTCGTCCATCCTGCGTTAAAAAGCATGGAAACTCCACGAAATTATCCGATATTGAGCAACACGAGAATGTAACCACAAATCACTTGAAAATAAAGTTTAGGAGTCCGAACTTTATTCACCGATTTTAAACACTTATAGACAAAGAACAAAAGTTTTCAAATAACTAAAGAACACTGAAGAACTTGTTTGAATTATACAATATTACGTAGGAAAAAAGTTACACTGAAACAAATTTATTCGCTGTTCAGAAGTTTACATTTACAAACGTCAATCATATGCTCGTTCGTCACACTATTCCACAGATTAAACACATTTATTTTGATACACTTAATGCAACTTGTTGAATTTTAAATACTTAAGCAAGACTTTTTAGCGACTCGTGCCTCAGAAACGAACCGCCAAAGAGAATACAGTTGTAGGCTCTTTGCTTAGGTAAATGAACGCTCATTCGAAATAATGTGTGTGTGTGTTTATGTCGCTGCATTCGGAACACTATTTTTTCATCAATGGTTTTGTGAACATAACACGAATCTATACTTTTCACATCATTGGCCATAATAAGTACTAGATAGGTACTGTTAAGAGATGCTATACAATTATTGTTTACCGTATTGATTGGATTTTTACTTTTGAACTGTTTAATTTAACTATAGTTAAGACGTAATCGGAATTTGCTATCTTCAATTAAATTAAACTATGTACATTAACTTTCATAATGTAATTGCAAATGGGCCAGAAGAGCATACAAGCAAATCAAAAAAATAAAAATTAGAAAGTGGCATCCGATAAAATTCATATTTAATGGGTTTAGTTCATTCGAAGAATCCATTCAGTCTAGAAACATTTTTGAATAAAGATCAATGAAAAAGTAACCGCCGTGATTCCTAACACACTAAAAAAACCTATTGTGTTTGTTGAATTCATGCAACTGCGGTGCTTAAAGGATTAGGTAATACAAAATAACATATCTAAAATTTACTTGTTTCTTTATGATTTATATGACCAGATGGGTCGTCAATATTATTTTTATACAATAATAATATTGACAACCCATCTGGTGTAATGGCTGAGAGGTCGGCTATTACACCATGGGTCCTGGGTTTAATTCCCGGGCATTACAAATATTTGTGTGCATGAACATGTCTGTTTGTAATGGTCTGGGTCTTTCTATGTAGGTATAGTATGTATTAATTTACAAAAAAAAAACAGTATATATATATATATGTTTATCAGTTGTTAAGACCTTACTACAACCTTGCACTGAAAATGAGGCTAGATGGCACTGTGTGAATGTCAGTGGATTTTTATTTATTATTATATTTTTTATAAAATATTGAACTAATTTTATTTAAGCTATTACATATTTAATAATTACCCTTTAATTTAAAATAGGTTAATATGTTTCTCAGTGCTGATATCATTACGTCGCGCGATTACAGCACAACGTCTCGTGTATATCATACTTTACAACCGTTCACAGTTATTGTACCTAACCACAACAAAACCACCAAACCACCATATTAACCAATACCATAATACCATACCATAACCATATTAATCTATTTCAATATTAACCACAGAATAATAACTAAACTTCACCCTAAGAGTCTAAGAGTCTGTTTCATGCTCGAAGTTATTAGACGTTTCATGCATGTTTCACGCATAGATTTAGAATTAGCGCGCTGGTTTCACGATAGAAGTCCCGCGGCGGTTTGTGGAACTAAAATTGGCAGATCAGCCATTTTATCGTTTGCCATTCTAGGAATTTGTTTGTTGTAATAGATTTCGCCGAGTTTTTAGGCTGCATCAAAGCGTTATGTTGTTTGTTGATGATACCAAAAGTTGTAAAAATTTCGGTTTAAGATATTTTATTTAAGGCGAATGTGTTCCTGTAAGCGGAATAAAAAAATCAAGGTGATTTAATACCATCCATCCATTTATGCAAGAGCCTTATCGCCACAATAGATGCTTTTTGGAGTTGCCATATAAATGTTTTTTGCCGTCTTGATTGGATTTTTAATTTTGAACTGTCGTATTTATTATATGTGACAACATTTAACAATAATTAAGACATAATCAACACAAGCTATCTTTGATTAAATAAAATTATTATTATTTTCGTAATTGAATTGTTCAGGGTTCCATTACAGCGAAGAAGAAATGGAACCTTATAAAGATGAAGTTGTCCGGTATTCACCCATTATTGTAAATTAGGGACAAGTTTAAAATATCTATAATGTTAGTATAGACAGACAAGTCGTTTTATTGCACTAAAAACATACACGCTCAGTAAATCCATAAAAATAATAATTTATGAAACAAACGAACACTCGACATCATTGTTAAACACATAACATTATTCATATATTTTACTTAAACAAAACACATATATATTTCTCTGCAGTGCAAAAGGGTAAGTAACATTTTTTTTTCATATAGGCAGACAATTGACCGCCATCTCAACCGATGGTAAGTTATGATGCGGACGAGGATGGATTATGCCTGTCTAAAAACAGCCTATTCACTCTTGCCTTAAAGACAGCCAGGTTGTCATGATCGGGGAACACATAAGGAGGCAAAGAGTTCCATTCCTTTGCGGTGCGCATTAGGAACGTGGCACCATAGCGGGCTGTGCTGATATGTGGAATGTCAACCACGTAGTAATGGAACGCTCGCCTGCGTCTTGAATCCCGATGGTATAAACGGGCTGGTGGAATTCCATCGCATACTCACCGAAATGTTGCCTGTAAAAAAACCTTCAGCCGCATAGATATAGGATATACTAGCGCGCTAATCCTAAATCTATGGACAGCCGTGCAACTCTACAACGATGCTCGAGGTAGAAATATATATACTCAATGAGAGAATCACTGATTTTCAGCTATTGCCGGAGTAAACTGCGTGAACGTAAAATATTTAAATTACAATATTCAATCATACATCAACATAACAGAAATACAATGCTTTAAAGTATGTAACGTAGATAATATTTAAATCATTTAATATTATTGAATAATTGAACATTATCGCGTTTATGTGGTGGCCACACCTGAAGTGACCGCCCATCAAAGCGTACATTCAATGACATTTCCCGTTAGTGTGGCCCTAGGGTAAGAAACCGACTATTGATTTGACAGTTGACACAAGACTTGACAGAACGCGCAGAAATCGATCTGCGAAAAGCGTTCCGTTTAACGTAATCTAACAGATTTAGACTCGTCTGACAGCCGCGTTTATAGAAAATTATATAGTAAACCGTTCCGTTTCACAGAAAGTATGAAATTTTCAAAATTGAAAATAACAATCTTCACACGTCTCCGACAAGATTTTTTTACACGAAATCATTCAGGAAGGCACCTTTAATCCCCCTACTATCACAATATATTTCTAGCGAAGGAGCCTATTTCTAAATCCAACCCGTACATTATTTTGACAATTCAGTTCGTTCAATCAATTGAATCTCTCTGACAATCGTGTTTAATAATTAATAAGCACCTGGTTTGTTTTTGTTTATTGGCAGCCTCTTGCTTGCATAGATCACAAACTGTTTACTTATATACTTATATTTTCATCCATATTATATATCACATCCATTTCGATGGGTTGGGTGTTGGGTGGGTAGTAAAAATCAATACAGATGTCTGACCGGGCTTGCTGTCATATATATAGCTAAGAGTAGCTGTTTAACGATCATAGCGTTCCGAACTCTCGGCGTCTGCATACATATCTGAGTTGCCTCCGGTGTTTTCGTATAAAAGTGATATGCCAGGGACAATGTCAGGTACAATGAAGGACTCCGAAACACCGCGTAAAGAGAGCTCAACTGAAAGTGAAATGTCTGGGCAAAGCCAAGAACAGTCATCTCCGAAGACGACAGGGCCTGCATCTCCGCCAGCGCCGGCCGCCGCTCCTGACCCGTTCGTTTTTAGCGAGCCGGACGAGCTACTCGCGAAGCCCTTGCCACCTTTGTCTGAACTCCAAAAAATATTTGGCGTAGACAGCGACGAAGAAGTACCAGGAACCCACCGTCGCGATTCCAAGAAATCTGATCCTGCTTCTAAAGGAAAAGCTGATCACAAGAAAAAGGACTTTGGGTTGAGGAAGAAAAGCTCAGCTAAGAAGAGGCATGCTGAGCATAAGCTGAAGGAGAAAGAGCGTGCTAAGAAGACTGAAGAGTCAAAGATGAAAACTGGATCGGAAGATGCTGAAAAAAAGAAAATGGAGGATACAAAGAAAAAGGACAAGGAAGCGCTTCTCATGATATATAATGAAATCATGGGACAAAAAGATGATGCTCAGAAGAAAGAATTTCCATTGAGAACCCAGGAATTCAAGAAAAAAAAGATTGAGACTGCTAAAGATCCTGACCCTGAAGAGAGGGGTGATGTTGCTGTGGACATGTTTGAGGACAAGGGTGATAATCCAACAACATCTGGGGATGATAAAAAAGACCCAGAGCCGTTGAAGCCCCAGATGGAAGAGGGTAAAGATCTCCCGGACATTAGTCCTATTGAAGAGGCTGCTCTGGATGTCAATGTTCCGGAGACCTCTGAAGCGGCTGCTGAGTAATCTGCTCCTGTCTTACTGCTTATCATGTTTTGAAATGATACTAGCAGCTTTAATGATCGAATTTTTGTGTCAATTAAATTTAAGTGAAGCAAACAAAGCCCCACCATATCGGCTGTATCTTATGTGTAATGGGTCGTTTGCATTTTACATTTGCTCCAGCGATTACAATGTGTCTATAAGTGTCTGTATCCATAGATTTAAGCTAAGACGAGACTTGTTTTATTTATTGTTTTTGTTATTTAGATAGGTACCTTTGATCTCCTATAACAAATTATACACTTTATTTTTTACTCATTTACACAATGTGATTAGGAAACACAATAAAAAAAAATACTTTAGCATTACCTACTCCGGTTATATTAATTAATTCTGTATGAATTGAAATTTATATTGTCCTGGTCTTAAAGTACTGGAGCCTTGTATTGGTAAGACTTCATTTGTGATTTGGCACAAAAATGGTGCGATATTTTTTAAATACTTGTCTAAGATAGGATTAAGCTAACTAATATAACCAATATAATCATGTCATCAAGATGTCTTCTAGTCATTTCATGGATGTAATAAAATTACAAATATGAATAAATTTGCGTTTTATTTCCTTGGTAAAACTTCTAACAAATATTATCACATGAAAATGTTTGCTAATAAATAAATAAATACTCGCTAACGTTCACACAGTGCCATCTAGCCCCAAACTAAGCATTAGCCTGTTATATGGGAACTAAACAACAGATAAACATACATACTTTTTTTTGCAAATATATAAGTATTTTACATAGATAACACCAAACCAATACAAACAGACATGTTCATGCACACAAATGTTTGTCAGTACAAACAGTCTGGGCATTCCAGGGATCTGGACCCCTCGGTGTATAATACCCAATGTCACAACCATTAAACCAAAGGTTGTTGAATACATATTTGTATTCTACATAGGAAGGACATAAAATTCCTTTTTTATTTATGATTGGTAATATATCAAAACCACACCCATATGAAGTATGGCAAGTTATACACACTTGACTGTTTTTCTCTTAGATTAAGCATGTACTAGATGTAGTCATAAGACGTTGCCGTCTTATATCATTAATGCAATACGTCATGTATCTTTGTCTATCACACGAATCCTAGTTACGAGTAGAAGAGACGGTTGATAGACGTTTGACAACTCTGACGTCGTGTCATTTTGTGGCCTCCAAAGAGGCCAAAACATTACGAGCTGTCGTGCAATTTTCACAAAGTGTCATAATTTCAATAAATATTTTGAAAAGAAATAAGTAACGTAGAAAAATGTCGTGTTCTGCGGTAAATGTTCTTCAAGAACCACCAAAGGAGGAGTAAAGACCGGAATTATCATTTCATAAGTAAATATTTGACGACATTTTCATTCATATTACGTAGTGTAATGAGACTTATGGATAAAAAACATGTAGTAGTAGACTTTAAATAATGTTAGAACATACATTAGCTGTATTAATTGTAGAAATTACGTCTAAAAATTATATTATGCATGAAAATTTAGGATGTTACATAGTGATGTACTCAACATAGAATTTAATTCCATCGATGTATTTCTTAACGTTTCTTTTATACAATTATTGAATGCTGACTCACTGTAGATATCTGATTAAGGACAAAAACAATTGCAAATTGATAATGGCCATTGAATAACTACTTACTGAGTTTCTTGCCAGAGTCTTCTTAATATAATCAAATCTTTGAACCGGCGTGGTAGATTCAAAATACTTTTTAATTTCTTTTTAGGGTTCCGTAGTCAAACAGCAAAAAACAGAACCCTTATAGATTCGTCATGTCTGTATGTTTGTCCGAATATCACATCAACTTTTCTCAGAAAATTTAAAAACTATAAAAATATTGTTATAATTTTGCAAGAACATATTTGTGTTCTGTAATCCACATTATAATTTTAACAAAAAAACATGAAAAAAAAAATGTTTTTAGGTCGCATATTTTAAACTGAAACTTTTTTTCATGATACCCACTATTGTGGGTTATCAATGTAGGTATGTATGGGTCTTTAAAAATGATAATGAGGCTTTCAGTATATATTTTTTAAATAAAATAATTTTTAAGTTTGAGTTTGTGAGTGTTATTTAAAATTTGTTATTTTACCGTAAAAATATAATATAGTCTATTTAATACCTACCAATATTTTGTTTTATTTGTTCCAACATCATCTAATTTTTCACCCAGGAAGACCAAACTTCAAAATATTTGCGTATAAAATTTATTATGGTAACGCTTTATTTTTAATTTTTGTTGTAGATAAAATTAACAGCGTTGCTGTATCTGACTCCATGTTATTTTTAACACAATTTATAATCATCTAATTCTGCAGGTGCGACGACGACGCCCGGCTTAATTCTAGCAATATGTTCGATACCAAGGTCACATCCCTAGTGACGCACACTAATACAAATCTGTAACTGCACACTAACAAAAATTAGACACCGCCTTTCAATATACAGTCTGTCTACCTCATAATATGTCTATGGTTTTTCTTAAATACTGCACTATCACGGTTAGACTACAACATAAAAAAACGTGACAGATGTTTTAACGCCAATAGAGTAGGAAAGAATTATTGCATTGTTTGCTTGTTAATTAAATTAATAAATTTTGACTGTAGATATACACACAGCGTGTGCTAGCTCCAAACTAAGCATTTGCCTATTAAATGAATACTCAGATGATAAATAATAATCTTTTATTTTCCACTCTAATTGGCTTGGTAACGATACTTGCTCTAAATTGCAAGCGACAATTCTCGTTTAACTATTTGAAAACCATGGATACATCACCGTTTTGTGTAGAGGATTTTCAAACAAATCTTCAAATTGAAATCTCAGACCCTGTTTTGTTCATCTTGAAGGGACAAAACTTGATGAATTATAAGAGCATTGATCCAAAAAAGTACGATGCGAAAAGTTCGTTGCGAGTGTATTATGAAGAAAAGGAAAACAATCCCAATGTTTAATATTTATGTTGAACACCAATAAATAAAAACAACTGTAATTTTATATAATTTTAGTTTAATGGATAATTTGGCTTTTGTGTCCTATCAAGAGTTTAACAATTACTCGAAGATACGTGATGTTTTCAATGTAATGTGCTGGGTGTTTCGTAGTTAAATGAACTCTAAGACTTTGATGATACCGTCACCTAATCGTGATTTTAACCTTTATTAATTATTTGTAGACATGAGAATAGATTTCAGTATATACAGTTGCACTTTAAGAACATTATTGTAAAGATCACAACCAGTATAATATTTTTTATTTTAAGACCTCAATTTTTAAGATTTCTTGTATTTGCCTGATTGAGTAAATTTTAATTATTCAAAAAGATACTTATCATGACATTTGTCTTTATTTGTTTTTATATTATAGCAGTCTCCAAGGGATAATTATATTGATCGCAAACAAATGTATTCTAAAAATAAAACAAAATTAATAATGTCTGAAGTCCTGGCGCGAAAGGTTGAGTAACAGTTATTTTAAAATACAGCACATTACATGAACAGATCACGAAACAGGTTTGGCAACTCTATTTTATTACATGAACATTTTTGGTGATTGGATCCACATTTACACTATTACATTTATTTCAATACTAGAGATCATAAAATAACACGCCGGTGATGAGTTGTGGACAAACTGTTATATTATTACATTATTATACATTTCAAATGTTTATTTATAAATTTTTGTAACATGTAATTTCGCCGTTAATGCAATGGGATAGGAACCCTTAGTTAAAACCATTAATTAAATATCCTCCAATTCATAAATATCAATTAGAGATTAAGATATGAAACCTCATATTCATTTCATATTTCTGGCCAGTAATGATGTTAAGATCTGCGTAATTTATCGAAACACAAATGATTTAAAATAGGTACTGTTTTGTTTGGCCCAATATTTTTCTTGACATAAACTCTTAATACAATTGATTAAATAGAATTGTAAAGTATTTACAAAGTTTGCGTTCCAAATGAAGAGATAATAAAGAATGAAGGTAAGTTACACTAATCTTAGTATATAGTTATACACTAACTGGTCACTTGGTTGGTGACAGCCCGCGGACGGCCTTTTTCTTGCATAAATTATACCGTGCAAACAATTACTCCATCACAGTGAAGAATAAAAATACCAGTAATCAAATACAGCATAATCAGTATAAACATACATTTGTTCGACTTTAAAACACTTTAACAGCACTCTTAAACTCCGTAAATGATGATATCACACTCAATCTCTATAAAATTAGCCAAGTAGAAAAATATACATTTGTAACGCACACGTCACACATATATTTGGGGTTATTTCCAATGCTACCAACATTCAAATTATAAATACAGTATACGACATATCTCACAGTTAATCAAAATAAGGTACTGTGTGCGACGTCTACGAAAAGCACCAATAAATTCAACGGATAATTGCTTTCAAAACAATGGACCATCTGTATTTGACGGTACCCAATATAAGAAATTCTACTTAAATAATTCTGCCGTCCGCTTAAGTTTTATTCAATCTATTTTTGATATCTTAGGTCGTTTTAAATGGTAATTGTTACAAAACAATACCATTTAAAACTACCTACAAGCAAACATTAATGCACTTTAAATGTCTTGCTAAACTCAAAATGTAAGTTATAGTCCCTTATTAATAAGAGGACGGCAGTAATATTAAAAAATACACCAAATGGGTTTCCGTAATTTAAACAGAGCATAATATCCCTGGCCCATCCTCTCCGGCCGGCAGCCAAGTCACCTATCAGCTAAATTACAACATCGCAACACGTTAAAGTTAGTCAATTCCTTTAGTGAATACGTCTTAACACTATATCTTCAATGTAGAAAAATAAACGTTAAATGCATCTGGAATGAATCATACGATTAGTTTATAATATGCACTTATGCTTCTTATTGTTGAATACGATCGCTTGAGACATGTTTGCGCCTTTATTCAAAGAATTCTCACATAATTTGGACTTGGACGCGAACTCTAATAAAAGTTACCCATATAATAAAATATAATGATTCATCGCAAGTGTTCTACTACACGCAGACTTTATCATAGTATAGAGCCACTTAAAGAATACAGCTTAATACTAAGTAACTGTAAATTGGTAAATTATAAAAAATATTGCCAAATGTAGAGCGAGCGAAAACAATACCACAATTTATAAACTTATACCACAATATTATATAAGGCAAAGTTTCATTTGATTACAATACAATTTGATTACATATAATTCATATCTTTCCTTTATGATCTTTCAAAATGCAAGGACAACCATGACCTACAGTCACGTGCAATAAAATGTATACATGGGCAATTTCAAATACATAATCGCTCTGAAAACTACAGATATAGCCATTTGACAGTATATATTTTATGACCAAGTATATAGTGTTTTTCTGTCATTAATAATATTTCTTTGCCCTTGACTGTACGTATATGCTCAGTGATTCATTTGGCATTTGAACAAACCATCTAAACATTCAATTAAAACTGAAACATTCCTACAAGTCTATACTAAATATAAATTAAAATCCTAAAAGAATTCACAATGAGTACGTTGATGAATATTATCATATAACACTAACAATCGCAGAGACTGGGTGGTTCCCGCGCACGCCACGCGCTCGTGTCTTTTTGACTTTTGGAAATACCTGAACATCGTGAGCTTGCCATAGTTCAAACGCCCGTATATTCAATTCTTTTCAATAAATATCCACTACCATTGGCGCGGCGCTATTTAGCCAATATTAAAGCTGAGCTTGTTCTATAAGATCCACGGTACTTGCTCCTTGCTTAATTCGATGGATCTTCATCATCATACTTGTATATTAATAGTTTTCCTGATATTTACAGCCAGATATAATTTACTTTTAAATCACTTTCGTCAATATTATTTCTTACATCCCCAATAGGTTAAATGAAGGTCCTCAAGTTATATGTATATATTTAAAAAAACCAGCACATTTTGTGTCATAATAAAGTCAATGTCTTTTGAGGAAAGTTAATTTTTAATCGTGGTCACTTACAGATAGGAAAAAAGCGAAACCATTATAACCATTGCGATGTATGTCCGGACCTAAACTATGGTAAGCTCAACGTATTTATCACAACGAACCTACGCCAATTTTGCGATAGTATGTTCTTAGTTAGGCCTACAAGATTCCTGTTAAAAATAACACAGGTTGTTTTCCATACTATAATCAGCTGTAATCCATTGTTAATAAATGATAACACTATAAATGGTCAGTGATAAGCTTCTCACCGAATGCATTTCGATAATACATTTATGAAAGTGGAGATAACACCTTAAAAATATAAATTCATAACCTTTTCCGATACATGGTCATTGGGGTAGTGCTAGGCACTACAGTTACAAATATTAGGCTTCGTGCTATCCCCGAATAGTATAGAAAGTTGACACTTAGATAATATAAATAATTTAATTCGTTGTTTTATTTATAAATATTGAATTACATTCTAAAAATAGATGCACGCAATTAATTAAACTTTAATATAAATGAACACCAATTTCTGGTTAGAAAATATTAAATATAAAAATATTATAATCCAAATTTTGAATTTTTTAATAATGGACACCTTATTTTTGCTTAAGGTAAGTTTTGTTTCTACTTTTGCGTATTAATACGAAAAGATGAGACTTTTGCTGCGCCGCAGACTCGGTCAAACAAAAAGTGTGTCTGCGCCACACCTTCACCTGTTTTTGGGACGGTGCAATCGGTCTAGGCTCATTAGCACAGTTTTTTCGATTCGTATTGTAAATTGAAATATGGCCAAACACTAGAGATGTAATTTGTTTGCAAATACAAAATACCTATTTTGTATTTTAATACCTTTTAGTAAAAAGCAATATGTGTTTTATTTGAAATACCTTAACCATTTTGTATATCTCTGTCAAACACGGACGAACAATTTGTTAAATATAATGTTAATATCACATAAAACTATAAGTTCATTGATTTTAATGCATATAATTGTATCAACTTCCTATACTCTCGCGATTAGCTATAATACATCAGCAAAGCCACCATCTCGGTCCATAAGGACAACAGGAAATTTTAGAACACTATGTTATAACCAAATAACTCAATGTGTCCGAGGTTACTTATTTACCACTAAAGAGCCCTTTCCGTTTGTTGCTAAGCCTAAGTGTTATAATAATATTTCGAGTCAGAGACAAATACTACATTCTAATAGATTCTTAGTGGCCAGTTGCAATTTTAGTGTTCGAGTATTGTATATTATAATGAACAGAATAATAGAAACTTAGAAGCACACCTTTAGTAGCTTGCTTTAAATGAAGTCTAAAATTATATTGTTGTAATTAGTGTAATTAAAATAGAATCTCCCATTTCATATACAGGGAGATTAAACTTAATTTTCGTGTTAAATTTATATAATGATCCTACATTTGCTAACTGTTTCTACTCCTAGGAGCATACAAGTCTGAAACCAGGAAGCTTATGTTTTTTTGGCGCAATTTATATTGTATAAATATTCTCCAGTGGCGCTACCTGGCGGTGAACTGAAACCGTAACAGGAAGGCAGAGAGTACGTTGGAGTTACACTTTACTTCTTGGAGTTGGAGCCAGTCTTTTGACGGTTCTCTTGCAGCGGTATCTGGAATTAATGAAACAAACAATAATGATTACAAAATGCTAAATTATTCATTCAAAGGTTGGGCGTGAAGTTAACCACTCCGCGTGCAACGTGGACGATTAATGCCTATACGGGAGGCTCATACCCCACGGCGGGGACGTGGAATGAGCTGAGATGACGACAATACGTAGCGACGAAGTACGTGATTTTTAAGTGGAAATAGTTGAAGCGATGGAGAGTGACATACGCTACGCCTAATGGGGGGAAGGGATGTGTATATGAATAATTAAAACCAGTGTCCGCTCGTAGAGCACCCTGGTTTATGCTGAGCGAGTCCGTTTAGACTACACGTCGGAGCAAAAATATTTTTGTAATAACTGGGATCATCGAATAATTCAGTATAATTGCGCATGTTTAAATTTTGTGTTGTCATTTTCTTATATTAGACCGAGAGCCGGCTGCATGTGGGGCATTTCATTAGACCGAGAGCCGGCTGCATGTGGGCATTTCATTTCAAGCGGACAGCGAAAATAATGTCAGATCTTAGATTTTGTTCATATTTAGATTAAAATAGTAGTACTATAAGACTTTAATAGATGTACATATTTATTTTTCTTTTTCGAAGCTTATTTTTTTTAATACATTATTATACTTCGGAACTAAATATATATATTATTATTGCAAAACATAGAAAATAGTCTGTAATAAATGTGTGTAAAGTTTTAGAATGGGCTCTGCATTCATTTTTGAGTTTGACGCGAGATCGCCGCCTTGGCGATACCTCGCATGTTGGCCTTTTTATTCAATACTAGTTTTTTCTTAAAAAAGGGGTTATTTATTTTCCCAGTTTTTAAAGTGAATAGCAAAAAATTTGTATGCGAAGCAAAAAAGAAGAAGAAGCAGTGTTGCAGTGTTAAAATTATTCTGGTTTCGTTACCAGGAAAGTGGAGCCATGTTATCCCGAATTTAACGCGAGCGAAGCCGCGGGCAAAAACTAGTAGCACCTTTAAAGGTTTTGGGGTCTATTTCCACATATAAATCACTCATCACATATATATATATATATACAAAGGTGTATATCACTATATACCCCCTAAATTGAAAGGGATTTGAAGTCCATTTCCGAAAAAAAAATTACATATATATATAAAGTTTTGGAGTCCATTTCCCAAATATAATATATTATATACACGGTGCTAAATAAGTGAGCAATAATAATTGACTAGGGTATAAGTTTGGTAATTAAGTAATTAAGGGAGCTCTAAACTAATTTTAAATCGTTATAGTTTCGAAGAAAAACACGCTTCAAAAATTGACCTACTTTTTAAAAGATCAACCCTGTTGAGTGTTAATGACCTCAAAATAATAGAATATCAAATTGCAGATTGACACACATTTTCTACCTACACTAGAATCTTGAACATTTAAAATACATATTCTTACCTACTTGATGTATTATAAGTACCGCGACTTTTTTTATTGCCAAGCTTAAAGTAACTGTGTTCACATACATCTTAAAGTTAACCAAATTCAATATACATCTATTTTAATAGAAATGACATTCCGAATATTTTAATAAAATATGGGATAATCTTGCCCATGCTTCATTAGTTCATTCATTTCTAAAGGTACACATTTAAATTCAATAAATTATTAAAAATAATACCTAAATAAAACAAAAATCCCCTAATGTACAAAACCATGACGTTTGAACGTTTTTATTTCATTAAAACACAATTTTGTAACCTTTGCTAATTATCTGACAATATCTTTCAAGAAAAGAACGTTAATAACTTAGATTAACAGTTAGTTTATTGTTCATCTAAGGTCAATAGTTACCGAAAATAATTTGCCTATTTGTGTTTGCGCAGTGACAGTCTGCATCAATAACTCTTTGTTTTCTAATAACAATAAAACAAAAAACAAGTCGCGTCAATTAGCATTCAATATTTATTCTTATGTTAAAGGAATAAAGTTGAAAATGTTGCTTCTTACGTAATGAGATATGTCATTTTTCAGTTCATTAATGAACATTTAGCTAGTTTTGCTATTCGCCGCTAGATGACGCAACACTTCCTCTAATGTGATTATAGCTTTTAAAACAAGTAAAATAAGATAAAATTGCGCGGCACTGTCTCATTCCCTTGACCTTGACGTTAGTTCTAGCCGCTCAGTTAGAGATGTGAAATTAATGGTAAAGAATCATTCAAATAAACATCGATTTCAATATTTTTAATCGATTCGTCTACTTGATCGTAAAATTGATTTTTTAATCAATCCTATTCTTGAAATACAAGCATGCTTTACGGCATACATTCAATATGCATGTTTGGTTGATATAAACAATCAATCATGTTGAACATCAACCAACCAATATAAAACAAAAGCTTATAATCTTTTAATTCTTTATAGTATTTCAAAGTAAAAGCACAAGGAAACCAAATATTTGGTAACTATTATTAATACAGAATTGCATGCTCTTTTTTAAAATAATCGTTTAATGGTACTGACTACTATTTTGTTGTATTTATTCACAAATAATGATCCAAATTAAATTCAAACAAATAAAGCGCCCATTTAACATTTGAATAAATTTATGTTATCTGTGATACAACGATAATTTTTAAACATAACGACTTCGTTTTGGTCTCGAAAACGTAAGTAAAAAAGGTCTTTTTATTTCAATTTCAAAATACATTCAATAAATAATTTACAAGTAATTTTTAAATATTTATTAAACCTATGTAAATCGATTAAAAATAACCAATTGAACCGTTTTATAACAATTGATTATTTTTTAACAACCCTATTTTACCTACCGTAAATTTAGTCATGTTTACCATATTGCATCATCCATATTTTGAGTCGAATCTTGTCTTTATTTAACCTCAAAAGGTATTTTCTCCAGGGAACGTTATGAATGAAATACATGGCATTAATAGTTCGTAATGTTTTTCACGATTACTAGTAGGCTCTATGTTTATTCATGATAATAGCGTTGGTAGCGGTATCGAGCACAAATACAATACAACATGTGGATTTATAAGATTCTGCCAGTGACGAAAATGGAGCAAAATTTGTGTTCTCAATGGATCTCATTATCAATATGGTACGACGGGGGTCGGAAGAGGCCGCAGCGCGGGCGGTGCCTTGCTCAGCACATCCGGGGATCAGTGTCTAGTGTTCAAAAATAGCCTTGTGAAAGTGATTTGGTGAAATGATAGGTGCATTTAAACCGCCTTCCCTGTAACTTTTTAAAGCTTTTGTAGGGAAAACAATGAACGGTGTGAATGTTACGAAACAGGTAAATAAAGATCATTGAATCTTAATTGTATTTTTAATTTTCCTTTATTTTATACGATGATTGATGTGATGAATCAATATTTAAAAATACTTACAGTGAAATACAACCTAACATTACATGTAAAAAGTTTGCCGCGTTTCAACCGCAGCGACATAGCCCGCTTTTGGCTTCAGCAGCTTCTACTATTATTCTAAAAGGTCAATGACTCTACGCTACTTATCATTCAGGGTTGTCACAAAATCTTATGATATTTTAAAATAAAATGTATGTATGATCAGAATCGAGTCTACGCACCGGATTTTACTGTCGTGCATTTTAAATATTGTATATTGTCACCCTTCATTTTATTGCTTACTTATTTAACACCGTATATATATATATATATATATATATATATATATATATATATATACACATATATATATACTTACTAATAGCTTATATTATATATATATATATATTATATATATATATTTATATACTGTAAAAAGTCCGGTATAATATCCCCCCTTCCCCTCTCTTTTAAGGCTTTTGGGGCCAATTTCCGAAAAAAGAAAAATGAAAGATTTATTGTTAATGACTTACAGCCCTCATACCAATTTTTAGCTTTCTACCTTAAAAACTGCGAAAAATCGAATATGATACTTCCTCCTCTATTTGAAAGGTTTGGGGGTGGATTTTTGTTTCTGACAAATAGTCCGCATACCAAATTTCAGCGTCGTACTTCAAAAATTGCGGACTGTTCCATACAAACTTCCAACCCCCATTTGAGGGGAGTGGGGGGTGAAAACGGGACAAAAAGTAGCTTAAAACCTATTCTAGGTTATCTACTATCAAAATACCAAGTTTCAATAAGATCTACCTTAAAACTGCGAAAAATCGAATATGACACTTCCTCCCCTATTTGAAGGGTTTGGGAATGGATTTTTGAAAAAAAAATATATGCCATATTTTTTGTTTCTGACATATAGTCCGCATACCAAATTTCAGCGTCGTACTTCAAAAATTGCGGAATGTTCCATACAAACTTCCAACCCCTTTTAGGGAAGTGGGGGTGAAAACGGGACAAAAAGTAGCCTAAAACCTATTCTAGGTTACCTTCTATCAACATACCAAGTTTCAATAAAATCCGTTCAGCCGTTTAGGCGTGAAAACGTAACAAACAGACAGATAGAGATACTTTCACATTTATAATATTAGTATGGATTATAAAAAAGGATACAATTTTTTTTTGTATAATATTATACTTAACATATGAATTTAAGAAACGAGTAAGTACTTGTTTACATTTACTATTTTGAAAATGAAAAAAATATGTATGTTGTAAAAACATTATATTTTGTAATATTCAAAATATAATGTTTTTACAACATACATATTTGCAAAACGTATCAAAAGGTAGACTTCAAAGTGTTCACATAGCGACTCGTGGTGTTGTATTCTAGAACATATTACCTTTGAATGCAGTTACGGTAATAGTGCAAGCGGCCGGGAAGATAAGCCCGTGTTCTATGCGCGTCTATACGCAATGATGAAGTTTATACGCTTCGGAGTTTAGCATATTATTCATTGAAAATATCTTTGTACTAAAAGCTCCACCACATTTTCTATGCGATACTTTAGAAAATATGAAACGTTTTCATTAATATGTTGTACTCTTGTGTTGTGTTCTCAAAAGGGGTAATTTTATCTTCATTTTTGTAAGGCGAGCAAGTGTAAAATTGCTTGTTTATTAATAAAATTCTAATGAATATACAAGTAATTGTATAATTCATGATTTAAAAGAAACTTCAGAGGCAGCTATACACTACAATTGGACTTATGCAATTAACTATTTTACCTTATTAAAGCATGCACGCCGTTATCACCTATAAGTGTGATGTAATCTACATTAAGAACAGTCTGTAGAAGCAAAATAATTGCAACATGTGAAAATTTAAATTTCGTTGGTGATCTTAAATAAATAAATATTTCACGTTTTGTGAAATAAAGTTGCTCAGTAAATTTAGAAAAATATTTTTAACCGGTGAAACGCTTGTTATAATATTGAAGTGCTTCATTTGGCAACGAGCGTGCCGCAGGGAACTATTTTAGGAACCTTATTTAAAATATAAACACAAGGGTACGTCGGAATGGGAAAGATTTCACAAGGGTAACATTGTGAAATCTCTCCAATTCCGATTTGGTACTATTATGTTTTCCTTTACCGTGAGGGAACCAGCGCAGTTCGTAAGCACGAAGAAATTCAAAGGTTGTGCGTGAAGTCGGCCAATCCGTACTGGGCACGCGTGGATGACTAAGACTTTTGGAATACATGTTTAAGCATTGGAAGGTCGACTTAGGAAGCGTATGCAGTTAGGGAAATGAGGCTCTTTACAAATAGAATGTCCCTAGTCCCTACATAAAAGAAACGAAACTGAAAATAAAGGATTTTAACTACCGCAATCTATACATACAAATACAATTGGAGTGTCTGTTTGTAATACTGTAATAACAATGAGTTTCTTTATGCATATGAATATAGTACCGCGCGGCGGCCGCTCCTCTCGTGAGTTGCGCGCTTAACGTGACTTAACGAAGAATTTTAGGTTACGTTTTACAGCGGGCGAATATCTTATACCGCGGGGCACAGCTTGGATTAAGGATAAAAAAAATGGTTTCAAAAGCATTTTATTGTTTGTTTATATTAGTATAAAAATATACTAAACTTTACTAACAGGGTAGTATTACGGCAATAAAACAACCTTTGAGTTTTGATACTATGCGTAGGGAAAGTACAAATATTAAAACAGAAAGATTATATTGTACACTCAAAAGCTTTATTTTCGATGCATTAAAAGCGTGTCCTCATTTAAAGCAGTATAATGTCTACGAGATATAGTAATATCTGTGAGAAGCGAATAATATTATATTATAAGCCAATGTCGTTGTAGAAGGACAGGTTAAACGAAAATAGTCTTTGTCTTTATAAACTATTTAATCTTGGTCGACGAGATTGGAAACTCTTGTAGTTTAAAGATATTAACTTTCACAAGGTACAAAGGTTTGAACGAGGCGCATATCTTTTGCATAATAGGTTTTATAGCTGACATTGTATCCGAGAAATTCTTTTCTTGTGTCCTATTTAAAGCCTTTTTCTAGTGCTGGCACGTGTTTCTTTACCTCCTTGAGTGAGTAAACAAGAACATTACTATTTGTGTCTTGTTATAAGACTAATTTTTTATATACATGAATAGACACGTAGGATATATTTCCAACAAAACACTGTTTATTGTTACTTTACTGTTTATGCCGTGTGGGGACGGCAGAATAGAATACATGTGTCCCCACCCCTACTCCCGAGGGTGTCGTAGGAGCCGACTAAGGGATTTTATACCGGATGGTGGGCAGCAGCGCCATCCTGCGTACTGGTTCACACTGCGGTCACCAACCCGCCTGCCCAGCGTGGTGACTACGGGCATTAACCCCCCATGAGCAGCGCCAACCAAAATCGGCCCCCAGTTCCCGGCAGCCCCACTACTCCCGGCCACGGCAGCGGTCGCGGTCACGGTGGGGCGGGGGGTGCGAAGAATCCCCGGGTTACGGTAGGCTGCCACAAAAAACTCTATTTGGCTACGTACAATGGACGCACGATACGGCTGGACCAATCACCTCTCCAAATAAGAAGAAGAGCTAAGTCATATTAACTGGAGTATACTGGGGTTATCTGAAGTCCGAAGAGAGGGGGAGGACACGATGACCCTGGACTCCGGAAACTTGCTCTACTTCCGAGAAGGTGATAGGGTTTCCCAGGGTGGTGTCGGTTTTCTGGTTCACAAGTCCCTTGTCAGCAACGTTGTATAAATCAGTAGTGTGTCGAACCGGGTAGCGTACCTTGTACTTAAACTCACCGACAGGTACTCCCTGAAGGTGGTACAGGTATATGCGCCGACCTCGTCACACTCTGACGAAGAGGTTGAAGCCGTGTTTGAGGATATCTCCAGAGCCATACATGGCACAACTTCGACCTTCTTCAATGTTGTTATGGGGGACTTCAACGCTAAAGTGGGAGTACAAGAACGCGGCGAATCGAAAATCGGACTTCATGGATTGGGGCGCAGGAATCACAGAGGCAGATGCTGGTCAACTTCCTCGAAATGGAGGGGCTCTTCTAGATGAATTCTTTCTTTAAGAAAAATCCTCAGAGAAGATGGACCTGGCAGAGCGTTCGGGCTCTGTGACAAGGAACGAGATAGATTTTATCCCACCAAAAACATTCTGTAAAAAATCTAGCCAAGTCTCGATGGAGCTGCTTGATTATCTCTAAAAAGTAATGAAATCAAGACAAAGACGTGCCAAGTCTAAGGTTCCTTACTGCAATTAATTAATTATTATGGTTGATGTTGTGTGACTTGGCCGTTGAAGAGTGACACAATGATACAAAACTAGGTGCTTCATGACACCATTGCACCAATCTGTCGCCAGAACCGCTACCCATAGACGGTACAAATTTGCCACTTGGAAAACGGTGATTCAATAGCCCATCGATTGTAGGCTTGATAAAGCCACTAACGTATAAAGAATGTTCAACGGCCAAGTCACACAACATTAACCATAATAATTAATTAATTGCAGTAAGGAACCTTAGACTTGGCACGTCTTTGTCTTGATTTCATTACTTTTTAGAGATAATCAAGCAGCTCCATCGAGACTTGGCTAGATTTTTTACAGAATGTTTTTGGTGGGATTTTACATCTTTTTGTAGAAACTTGAAAGGAATATTAGACGACCCATTGGGTGTAATGGTTGAAACGTCGGCTACTACACCAAGAGTTCCGGGTTCGATCCCCGGGCAGTACCTACAAATATTTGTGTGCACCAACATGTCTGTTTGTATTGGTCTAGCGCGCTCGACTTGGCGGGGGCACTACCGTGCCCCCGATTTTTGACATCGGATGAAGCGGCCCACCATGTTAAATACATATTGTTTAAAGGCGGTATGTCAATCTCTTATAGTTTGGCTGGGCTCTTTTGTTATCTAAGCAGGGTCACCAGGTACTCCAGATCTTCGATTATCCAAGTTATTATAGTTTTCCCTTTATGTAACCATTAAACCCTGACTCTGTACCAAATTTCAGCTCTGTGAGTTAATGGGAAGTACTAGTTCTATTTTGATGATTTTGTTATCTAAGCAGGGTCACCAGGTACTCCAGATCTTCGATTTTCGAAGTTTTCATAGTTTTTCCTTTATGTAGCCATTTAACCCTAACTCTGTACCGAATTTCAGCTTTCTGAGTTAATGGGAAGTACTAGTTCTATTTTGATGATCATGAGTGAGTGTGTGAGTGAGTGTCTGTCGAAAATGCGAAACTTTGCTTTCGCTTAACGTCGGAACTAAATGACCTACAGACTTGAAATTTTGGATTTAAAGTAAGTTATTATATCTTACTAGATGACGAAAATTTCAGCGCTCTGGTATTATCCAAAAGGTCTCAAATCGGGGCCTGAAAATGCGGCGAAATGGATCCTGTAAAGGATGGTACGGCAGTGTTTGCTTCGCGCTCGACTTGGCGGGGGCACTGCCGTGCCCCCAGATTATGGCGGATAAGCGACATATATTTAAAGATGTCTCAGTGGTCAACAGGTTTAAAACCGGTAGTGATCACCGACTTGTCCGAGGTACTTTGAATATATGTTTTCAGGCCGAACGGTCTCGCTTAATAAAATCTACTCTCAGACCTACGCCGCTTCAAATACACCGTGGGTCCGAACAGTTCCAATTGGAACTTCAAAATCGATTCGACTCGCTGGAAACCACTGGCGACGTGGACGAGATAACCGACAACGTGCAGTCATTTCCCGCCGATAAAACGAGCTAAGTCGTCCTAACTTTCTCCCGAAACCCTGGATTTGATGAGGCTGAGACGCGAGATGCCATCTGCTGCTGTTGCTTCGCCGGAATATCAGGCTCTCTCCAAGCGAATACGAAAACTCGTTGGCAGGGACCTCCGCTGTTTCAATACAAGGTTCATTAAGGACCTTATTGAACAGAACAGGAGGCCCAAAGTTTTCCAAAAACCACTTGGGACGAGCCATCTGGTTAAGCTTAAACCAGCAGATGGGCAATTACTTGCGACTCGCCCACAGATCCTGGAAGAGGTTGACAAATTCTATGAACGACTGTATTCATCGAGCGCTCATCAGCCACAGACCGAGGACACCGAAGATCCACGCGCCCCACTAAGGCGCCATTATACACAGGATATCCCGGATGTTGACGTTAGCGAGATTAGTGCAGCCTTGGAGCAACTTAGGAATGGGAGGGCCCCGGGGGATGACGGTATTACGACAGAGCTCCTAAAAGCCGGTGGACAGCCCGTCTTAAGGGTATTAGTCGAGCTCTTTAATGCCGTCATCCACCAAGGAACTGCACCAGAGGCGTGGTCCAGAAGTGTTGTCGTCTTCTTCTTCAAAAAGGGAGACAAAACTCTCTTGAAGAATTATAGACCGATAGCACTTCTGAGCCACGTCATAAGTTGATTTCCAGAGTTGTAGCGAACCGTCTCGCCATAAGACTTGACGAATTCTAACCACCGGAGCAGGCTGGGTTTCGAAAAGGCTACAGCACCGTGGACCACATCCATACTGTTCGGCAGCTTATACAGAAGACCGAAGAGTATAACCAGCCGCTGTGTATGGCATTTATAGACTACTAGAAAGCCTTCGACTCCGTCGAAACCTGGGCTGTTCTGGAGGCTCTGCAGCGATGCGGTATCGACTGGCGATATATCGAGGTGATGACGTGTCCATCCAATTGCGTCGTTGTGTGAGACAGGGGGATGTTATATCCCCGAAACTGTTCACAAACGCATTGGAGGATGTCTTCAAGACCCTGGACTGGTCTGAACGAGGCATCAACGTCAATGGATAGTTTATTTCTCATCTTCGTTTTGCTGACGATATTGTCATCGTGGCAGAGTCATCGGAAGAGCTTGCTCGGCGAGTTGGGCTTGGCATGAATTTGGACAAGACGAAAGTCATGTTCAACAGTCGTGTCATGCCACAACTGATATGCGTCGATGGCGTCCGTCTTGAGGTTATGCAGGAGTATATCTACCTGGGCCAGCCATCCAACTTGGCCGGCATAACTTCGAGAGGGAGGCTAGTAGGAGGATTCAGTAGGGCTGGGCGGCATTCGGTAAGCTACGTCATGTCCTAACGTCAACTATTCCGCAATGCTTAAAGACGAAAGTCTTTGAGCAATGCGTCCTACCCGTACTAACATACGCAGCTGAGACATGGACACTGACTGCGGGATTGGTTCACAAGTTCAAAGTCACTCAACGCGCAATGGAGCGAGCTATGCTTGGAGTCTCTCTTAGGGATAAGATTAGAAATGATTTAATTCGTAAGAGAACTAAAGTTACCGACATAGCCCGCCGGATCAGCAAGTTGAAGTGGCAGTGGGCTGGTCACGTATGTCGCAGAACCGATGGACGTTGGAGCAGACGAGTTCTGGAGTGGAGACTGCGTCTTGGCAAGCGTAGCGTAGGACGTCCTCCGGCCCGATGAATTGCGAAAGGTCGTTGGTGGAAGCTGGATGAGAAAAGCGGAGGACCGGGATATCTGGCGCAAAATGGGGGAGACCTATGTCCAGCAGTGGACTGCAATAGGTTCAAGAGATACTGTTTATTGTTTGAATCCAACATTAAGCAGTTGATACAGTACTTACTATGGGGGACTTATGTCCAGCAGTGAACTGCGATATGTTTAAAGAGAAATAGTACTTACTACATCTTTTAGTATTTTATTATTGCTACCAAAACCAATTAAACGTAACAACCTTTTGTGATACGTATATTTTTAAAGTTAGTACAATACGTATTTAGAGAAAATACATGTATTAACTTTTAACATCCTACGTGAGAACATCAGCGCAACTATATTATCATTTTAATATCAACCCCTGACTGAAATCAGAAATCGGTTATTTTCCATTAGTCGTCAATTTTTGTTTCAGCTTCATGTTTGCCGATAGTATACATATTATATTTATTTTCGGTAGATACCTACAAGTATAGTATGGTATAGCAGGTATAGCGCCGAAGTTTCAGTGTTGTTTCGGAAATCTGTCGTTTGCAGCACAAAGCGGTGGATTGACGCCGAGCTCTGGTATTGATGCGGTGCAGCGCGCGTATTCACCTGGCCAAGGGTTGTCGGTGTTCCTTATTATTAACGCCAATTTATTGCAATTAAGGTATATACATTTACTATAAGCACCATCGCAGTTATACACACTTTGAAAAACGAGTAGATTATTATTTTAAACAATGCTAACGTTCTCCATTTCACCCTGTCAACAGACTAGACTTCCTTTGTGTCTGGAATCCCGAGGTAACTAGGTTAAAAAGTCCACGAGCATCTCACGGGGACTTCATAATTTTATTTCATGGTAAATGTTATTTGAGGTGAAAAGGTTATATTTTTTCTGAAGAATGGATATTTACATGTACAGATCAAGTAAACAAAGATAGCGTTAAAGTTGGACCTTTAGTAAAAAAAAGACTTGAACGGAACACTAGAAACTCAACTCTATCGTAGCTTAGGCATGCATAATTGATTTATGAACTACATTCATAAAATTCAATCAACAGTGTACACAGTTCAGCATGAGAAAACAACAATTATAAAGTTATTGCGCCCTAGAACCTAGACGACGAACAGTGAAATACAAAGTTAATTTCACCTTTTTACATGGAGATAGGAGAGTAAATTTATATTTTTACGAAAGGAGTGTAGAAAAATTGGCCAAGCGCGAGTCGGACTCGCGCTTGGCCAATAAAATAAATTATTTTTTATTTAATTAGGCACCGACTACAACTTTATTATGAAAAAATAATGGTTCACCGTTTGACGTATAAAAAAAGCTACACACCAGAAATCGTTCAAACTAAATTTCGTTGTTAGATTTCATGGTCATGTACATTATATATTTCTTTTGATTTTATCAACCCCATAGTTAAGAAATTAGAGGGTATGGACACTTTTTTTTCAACTTTGGAAGTCTCTCAGGCAATCTATTCAATTCAAATTCAAGACCTACTACACATTGATACCCAACGCATTTTTTTTCAAGTTTCGGAGAAAATAGGGTGTGACATACAGACAGACAGACACATGACAAATCTATGAGGATTCGTTTTTGCCATTTGGCTACGGAACTCAAAAAAATACTTAAATCTTTTTTATTGGATTGGCAAACAGTGGAGATGAGGCGACGGCTAGGTGGTGGATAGTGCTTCGTGGGCTCTGGTCACTTGTGTTGCTTTTTTTATCTTTATTTTTTTAGGTGCTTTAGTCATGAAATGACAAGTATTTATATAAAATAGGGGGTAGACATTTACTTTAATTTTAAGAGATCACCTCGACAAGGTCTTTGGCACTTTCGTTACAAGTATGTGTAAGAATGTTTAAGAAAACTCCAGAATCATATTGATCGATGTGCTTGTGCTAGTGTGTAGTGCTAGTTTAGCTAACCTATCAGCCTCCTCGTTACCTCTTAGGCCTTAGTGAGATGGCATCCATTGCAATCTTAGATTCATGCCCGGAATATTTAACAACTTTTGTATAAGCTCCAGCACTGAAAAGGCTATCGGTATGCCTCTGCTATGACCGGAGGCGCACCGAGCCAAGTGTTGTAAAGCGCTTTTGCTGTCTTAGCGAATAACGAAGTCTTTAGATATATTCAAAAATTCTACATAACTTAGTACTTCTAGTATTGCAATGAGCTCCATTGACATAATAGATACTTCACTTTCTACTTTATATAAAGCCGATACATCTCTCATGGGATCATAAAATGCTGCACCTAGGCCTTCGTAAACTACTTTTTGATCCAACCAAAAAGCTCATAGTGCTTAATTAAAGGCAAACACGTAACCTGTGTATGTTCTTACTTGTCAATGTTGTAATTGTTTTGTTTTTATTAAAATTATTTTTCTTATATTGACGAAAAACGAATTAAATCTATCATGTAATATAATTTCCTTTATAAAATTACTACTATTTGGTTAATATATGCATATCATGTAGGTATACGATTAAATGTTTTTATGAATGGAATCTGAATGTTTAGTATAATATATTTATTACTGTAATTTAAGAGAGCGTCGGTGGCTCAGTGGTGTGGACTGTCGCCTTCCTACCGGGAGGGCTGAGGTTCAAATCCCGACACGTACCAATGTATTTTCGAATTTTCGAAAATATATGTACGTTATCCGACGCTCTTACGGTGAAGGAAAACATCGTGAGGAAACCTTCATGCACGCCTGCGAAGAGATTCGAAGGTTGTGTGTGAAGTCGTCCAATCCGCTCTGGGCCCGCGTGGACGACTAAGGCCTAATCACCCTATACGGGTAGGCTCGTGCCCCTCGGTGGGGACGTTTAATGAGCTGATGATGATGAATTTAAATACACAATAAATGTTATCTATTTATGTGTAGTGATATATATAATATAATAATATTTCAATAAGTCTATACTACTTATTAAAGAAATTGTTTTTAATAAATGTTGTACGTTTTATTATTTTTATTTATTAAAGAAATTGAATTAATTAATTATTAAAAATTGGAGAATCACGTACGTTGCGGGCTTGCGGGTTAAAATGATTCTCAGCCCAAAGCTGAAAATCCGTAGTTTGCCGTCGGTGAACCCAATGCTGTGGTTTCACCTTATTGTATCGCTGTGAGGCACAATATAAAAAACGCCGGGTAAATTATTTTGTATAGCACCGTTTGTTTGAATTATATTTTGTTTAATTGTGCAAACACAATATTTTTGTTGGTTTAACATGTTTTTGTGATGTTAATCAATGAATTATCTATCTACTACTACCTGATTCTATGTTTTATAAGAAGTTTTGATAACACTGCCGCCGTTTGCTTTTTTTTATTGAAAAGCGTCTCTTATACGCATCTACTTGTACTAGGTGGTAGACTCGATACTGAGTCGTCTTGGTAGGTACCTCCGCAGTGCCAGATATCGTCCCTTGAAATAAGAGTGCTATGTAATTTTGTGTTTCGGTATGAGGGCACTGTAGCTAGAGAAATTATCGGGTATAAGAGACTTAACAACATTGATGGAGAATAATAACTGTTTATCAGTTGTTGGTCTCCTTCAATGCCGCTTTGTCATGGTCAGGCGTATCACTTACCATCAGGCGAGCGTCCTGTTCGCTTCGTAACATAAAAAAATCATTTCTCTTACCGTGTCATTTATCCAGGGATGAGGGTGGTGCTCAAATCTACGTGTTTTTAAAGGGACATATAATTCGAAAACGGTGAGTATATTCTATGTGAATTGACTAAGTATGCTTTCAATTTCATTCACCATAAGAAGCTATGACCAATCAATAGAGCTCAAATCACTGTTTAACTGGTCTAAGAGAATGCTCTTGAGTGGCCTGATTGTTACCCAGATTGGAGTGGGTTTAGGTTTTTAATTTTGAATTCCACGGACAGTGACCTACCATTTTTAGGGTTCCGTAGCCAAATGGAAAAAAACGGAACGCTTACAGATTCGTCATGTCTGTCTGTCCGTCCGTATGTCACACTCTTTTTTCTCCGAAACTATAGACACTACACTATTCAAATTTTGTAAGTGTATGTATTCTGTAACTATTTTTCTTATTAAAGCTGTAGTAGGTGCCTAAGTAAATAAAAATTACTTTATTTTGTTACTTGCTGCTGCGTACCTATGATTGTATCTTCTTAACAAAATCAATTAAAGTAAATAATTTTAAATCCAAATTCTGTGATTGGGCGACACCAGGCATATATAAAAGTAGAAATATACTTTTTAATTTATATAACTTGAAAGCTACATCTTCGGATCCAATATTTATTGCCTTTGTTAGAAATTATTCTAAAATTTTAAAAAAAAGTATGTCACACAGCCAAGTCGATTTATTTGCGTAACAAAATAATAGGTTCTGGTAATAAAATTAAAGCCACTTGGAATATTATTAACAAAGAAACATGTAAGAATAAGAGTCGCGATAATAATTTCTCCATTAAAATTAACGATAATATTGTTAGCGCGGATCTCGAAGTAGCTAGTGTATTTGAAAATTATTTTACCAACATTCCAATTGAAACAACCAGCACTTTCAATTCAAGCTCTTCCATTGCTGGCTCTCTTTTGACATCTAGTGTTTCTGAATGCAAAAAAATTTTTAGCTTTAAGCACATAACTCCAGACATAATAACCAAAACTTTTAAGGAATTAAATATTAAAAAAACAGAAGATCTATGGGGTATTTCTACTCATATCATAAAAGTAATTATTGATAGTATTGCACCCCATCTAGCATTGATATTTAATACTTGTGTAGATCAAGGTCTCTTTCCAAATTTAATGAAATACAGTAAATTAATACCATTATTTAAATCCGGTGATAAAAGTGATCCATCTAACTTTAGGCCTATATCAATTTTACCTGCATTAAGTAAAATATTTGAGAAAATTATATTCAATCAGTTGCTTTCACATTTTAACGTTAACAAATTATTACATGAGAAACAGTTTGGCTTCACAAAAAATAAAAATACTACTGATGCTGGGATTGCACTTATTAAGCATATTTTTGATGCCTGGGAGGACAAACATGATGCAATAGGAGTTTTTTTGCGATTTGTCTAAAGCTTTTGACTGCGTCGACCATAAAACACTTTTATTAAAGTTGAGACATTACGGTGTATCAGAATGCTCATTGAGTCTTGTAGAATCTTACCTCTCTGAAAGAGTTCAACTGTATTAATGGCACAAAGTCGCATGGTGCCCTTTTGCGCATGGGAGTGCCCCAGGGTTCAATTTTAGGCCCTCTATTATTCCTAATATATATAAATGACCTCCCTTACTATTGTAAGAGTCTTTCGGATATAGTTCTATTTGCTGATGATACGTCATTGATTTTTAATGTTAACAGACGTAAGGAGACTTGACGATGTAAATAGAGCTCTGTCTCAAGTAATGCATTGGTTTACTGCTAATAATCTTTTACTTAATGCAAAAAAAGAAATGTATAAAATTCACTATGCCCAATGTAAGGCAGGTCGAGACCAACATAACTCTGAATAATGATCAAGTGGAACTTGTAAACTCCACTGCATTTCTTGGTATAACTTTAGATTCAAAGTTACAATGGGGGCCTCACATTGAATCACTGGCTGGTAGACTTAGCTCGGCAGCTTATGCTGTTAGGAAGATAAGGCTCTTGACAGATGTAGAAACAGCAAGATTGGTTTATTTCAGTTATTTTCATAGTGTCATGTCATATGGTCTACTGTTGTGGGGCTCAGCTGCCGACATTAATACAATATTTGTACTACAAAAAAGAGCTATTCGTTTTATCTACAACCTTAGACCCCGTGACTCTCTTAAGGAACTTTTTAAAGAAATAAATATAATGACTATAGCATTACAATATATTTATGAAAATTAATTTACGTCCGTAAATACTATCATATCTTTAAAAAAATTGTGACTCACACAATTTTAATACTAGGAATAGAAACAAACTTGCTGTTCCGGACTTGAGACTACATAAAGTAGGTAAATCTTTTATAGGAAAATGTATAAAGTTTTTCAATAAGGTACCGCAGAATATTGTCGAGTTACCTTTACACGTGTTTAAAGCTAGAATATAAAACCACCTTTCTAAAAAAGGTACTACACAATTGACGGATATTTATGTTATAAAAATCCTTAGTCTTAAATTGCTCAGCTATTTCAGTGTTTATGATATATTGTTACATTAAGTAATTGTTTTTAAAAAGGCTACACTGTTGAGTTTCTTGGGTGCTTCTTTCTCAACAGGCCAATCCACTGAAGCACTTTTTTTCAAAGCATCAAAATTCATATTTTTAGTTTAGTATTTTTAATTGTTTTTTATTATATTTTTGTATATTTTTTGACGTTCATAAGTGCTTTTTGTAAGCCTAATTTGAATAAAGAATTTTGAATTTGAATTTGAATTTTCGGAACCCTCCACGAGCGAGTCCAACTCGCGCTTGGCCAATTTTTTAATATTTTTCTAGATAAGTTATTACAATAAATAGAATGATTAACTGTACCATTAAGGACATGGATATCTGTGCATATCACGTCAATCAGAGTCTATGGTCTGTGAGTGGAAGGATAGTAAGCAATTGGGTACTTGACACCACTAATCGTTGACGCACTTTTTATGAACTGTCAAAAAGGAACGTTTCCATATATTTTGTATTAGATTATTGAAACGTGACGTCATTGCTCACTAACATCAATTGACCTAATATTTATTGGTTTCAGTGTATTTAAAAATACAATATTTCAAATAAACAAAAGTGATCAATGAAACGACATGTAAAATAAAGTGCACTTTTATGAAAATAAGGTTTGGTATTTTATTGCGAATGGTGGAGAATACCGAATTAATAATAATAAAATACATTTATTGATTGATTCAGGTATGTGAAGCAATAAATAATTGATATTGATATTTTTATATATTAAAGATCGCACTGATTCTTAGTTGCTAGTGCTCATGTTATTTTAACTTTCATTAATACAATGCATTAGGATATTAGGCATTTTTATATTTAAAAATTTCCTTTTTAATGTTTATTATTAAACCTTCTATCGATAATAATTATTCTTAATCCTTGTATACATTGTGAAAACATTTTAAAAAATAAATTTACAAAATGAATATCACTATTGAACCCTGTACTTAGAAATGCAGATCCATCGGAGTCCATAAGTAGCTATTTTGCTTTAAATGTTTTAAGCGAAATTATTTCAGTATGTTCGGCGTATTTGCTCCAGGTAAACCGAAAAATACGCTTATGAACCAGATGGTCTTGTGAAAATAAAAAGAACCAGTCTACCGTGCACTGATGAATGTTAGACTAAAGATTTGCAGCCGAGTGAATCTTTGATTAATGTTAAATTTTTGAGTCACTTCTTAGCACTTCTTTTATAATAGTTTAGTCTGGACACTTTTTCTATTTTTTATTGACTTTTAACAATGCTACTCAACGATAGTACGTCTGAACGTTGACATGTGTGGTGTCACCCCCCATAAAATATGATAATCCAAATTTGTAGTAACAGGCAAGAAACATCCTTCTTTACAAAAGTCCAATATTTACTTTATTGTTTATCAAATGTAATAATAACAATAATAGCTTTTAAATACTCTGCTCCCCAAAATTGGCCAATTCTTTAATGGCGTATAAAAAATAAGCTTCGAAAAAAATATACGCACATCCATTCAAGTCATATAGTACTTACTACTTATAATCTAAATATAAACAAAATCCAAGATCGGAAATAATTTCCACAGTGCGCTTGAAATGAAATAGCCCAGGTATTGTTGCGATGTTTTTGATTTAATAAAGATTTTTTCTTTCTTACTAAATAAGAGAATATTCAAGGTGACCCCTAGGTGAATTATCTAGTTACTAGTAATACAATGATTGCTACTCAACTCAGATATCCCATTTTTTAATTGAACAGGAGGCAAACGAGCATACGGTTCACCTGATGGTAAGTGACACCGCCGCCCATAAACATTTGCAAGACCTCAGGTCCCAGAAATGCGTTGTCAGCCCTTTAAATGTGTGTACACGTTTTTTTGAAGGACGCCAGGTAGTATCGCTCTGTAAATGTATCCAGTGGAAGTTCATTCCACAGTTTTATCGTACGTGGCAAAACATGACGACAGAATCGACTGTGGAAGACCTCCAATCATCAGGGTGGTGAGTATGAAATTTGGAGTTCCTCCGTGATGTACGGTGGTGGAACTCAGCCACAGGAACAAGCCCAAACAGCTCATCGGAACACTCCCCGTGATAAAAGCGGAAGAAAATGCAAAGCGATGATACATACCTACGCATAGTCAAAGGTTACAGCTGGTTAGTAACATGTGTCGTCGACGATTCGAGCCGCCCTCTTTTGGATGCGGTCAAGAGTAGTTAGTATTGCGGCGCCCCCGCCCAAAGATGGGAACAGTATTCCATGTGGGGTCGAACTTGATGACTCGACATGAAATACCGCCGCCCAATATTTTTTTTTAAAGAACAGGAGCATACGGTTCACCTGATGGTAAGTGACACCGCCGCCCATCAACATTTGCAAGACCTTAGGTCCCATAAATGCGTTGCCCTTCTCTCGATTCGCCATTGTTGAGCGAAAAATCTATGGAAGGGAAGAGCTTGAGGGAGTAAGAGAGATTAAACAGTAGTTACCGTTGCCCTTTGGTCCTCCATCCTTCCAGCCTGCGCCCTCATGAGGAGAGCGAAGAAGTCGTCGTCGGGCACGGTCTTCGCCCGCTCCTCGGGCTTCGGCCGAGGCATTTCTGTTCGCTGATCCTCTAGTCTGGAGCCCTGTTCGAAGATACCATAAAAAGAAGAAATTATATTAGTTAATATTTATTTATATATTTTAATTCGTGCACAGGTTGACAACTTAAATAGTAACAATATATACAGGTAAAAGTAAAACAGATTTCTTCCAGCAGACCAAATAATATACAAGAAAACTAAAACGTAAGGCAATTAGAGCGGGTTCCACAAACATTTGTGTGCATGAACATGTCTGTTTGTAATGGTCTGGGTATTTTCTAGGAATAATATGTATGTATTTACAAAAAAAAAAAATCGTTTATCCGTTGTTTAGTGCCCATAATACAGGCTTCACGCTTAACTTGTGGGTAGATTTTGCTGTGTGAATGTCAGTAGATATTTATTTGTTTTTGTCTGTGACTAAATTTTTGTGTATAATTTGTATATATTTTCCGGTCAATACATGTTTTGTCTTGCGTTCAACTATTGTTGCTTGCAGATTACACAGCTGTGACAATAATAAACGTGTGTTGATATATACCTGGACTCTGGCGATCATGTCGAGGAAGTCGTCCTCAGGCTTGGCGGCGGCGGTGGGCCTCAGGCCCGGCAGCGACACGCCCTTGCCCTCCTTGCTCAGCTTCCTCGGCGGGCGGAGTTCAGCGCGCTGAGAGTCCATCCGCTCAGACTGCAGGTCCGTTATCATGTCCAGCATCGCGTCACTCGACCTGGAACATATGTATTAGTTAACAACAGGCAAAGGTTATCAGAGACCTATGTCCAGCAGTGGACTGCGATAGGTTGAATAGGAATAGGAAAGACTAAAATCAAAATTGCTAATTTCATCATCATCAGCTCATTACGCGTCCCCACCGAGTGGCACGAGCTTACCAATACCTATAAGGTGTATAGGCCTTAGTCGTCCATGCGCGGGCCCAATGCGGATTGGCCGGCTTCACGTACAACCTTTGAATTTCCTTATAGGCGTGCGGAGGTTTCCTCACCGTGTTTTAATTTACCGTAAGAGCGTCGGTATGAGTACATATAATTTCGAAAACATATTGGCACGTGGCGGGATTCGAACCTGCGCCCGCCCGATCGGAAGACAACAGTCGACACCACCGACGCTCTCAAGCTTTTCCCTAATTTGTATTTGGTCTTAGTGATGCCAAATTAAAATGAAATTGTTACCGCACCTGCTACTCTCACGATTTCCTTCAGAGCTGGCTTACAAAAAATATGTTTAGCAGAGAACGGGTAGCATTGCCCTCTCATCAAACGTAACCGTTCATCGGTGTTGCTGTCTCGAACCCGCCTGACGCATCTCATAGATAAAAAACAAGCGCCTACTATATTCAAAGACCGCTAATATAAATTTCGCTACTGAAATATAGGCAATCGCACACGCGCTCAATGGCAATTTTATGCAATCATTACATAAAAAAACACATTGCAAGATAACCAAAGAACTCAGAATAAAGGTCGTTATGAAGCACAAAGTAAGTATACGAAATGACACAAAATCGTTATACTTCAGGTATAAAAATCCATACGATGTAAAATATTAAAATAACAAATAATGTTCATTAATATTATTTCAACTAATACATCAAATTAAAATATATTTAAATATTTGTTTTCGTTATATTTGTTTATCAAACATCATTTTATTACTTTTATAGTAAAAGCAAAACATACCATGTTCGTTAATTAAGCTGTTTAGATCGCTACGCTCAATGTATTAGCAAAGGTCAAAGGTTGGATCGGTTACAAAGGGTGACAACCTCCGATCCTTTCTATCCAACATTAATAGTGTTTGTTAAAACGTCTAATAAACGTTCATAAAATCTATTACCATCGTAATAAAACCAGCATTTGCTTAATGAAAGTAAAACATAAAAAACTATTTACGTTTTACTTTCATTAAACATTAATAAATATAATAGTTACATACGACACAGAGTCCCGCGAGCCAGACGCTTTTCTATCCATTTCCTTTTATTTACACACAAGTCCACTGACAAGACACTACGCATGTGACAGCCATCCAGCCCAATACACCTCATAAAAACACACAAACTAATATTCGACACAGTGAATGTGCACAAAGAACCATTATCGGGAAAATGGCTTTGTGCTGGCAGTTGGAAAATGCGAGGGCAGATGTGTAGTGGCGATTGGGTGATGATTTGGTACGATAACCGACGAGTGGGCGAGATAACGCCGACGTTGTCAGCCCGATTGATTCGACCTTGCGACAGGCTACGCGCGAAGCCTCAAATTCTTTAAGTAGCTATTAAACTGCTCAAAAATACATCCATTCCATATTAGATTCCTTTTGAAGACAAATTGTTATGATGGCTGTGACAAAATGAAAATCTTCGACAGATGCTTTTTGAACGACCTCGTCTATTTTTAAATATCAATCCGAAATATCTTAATCTTATATGAGGATTAAGTTGAGATGACGACAGTGATAACATATTTTGAAATAGTTAAACCCTATTTGTTGTGTGATAAAGATTGCCTCATATCTAGACAACTTAATATTCTTGTACAAAACAATTTGCTTTCCTGTTTACTTTCATTTGGAATTATGTATCCATATTTCTATATTTATGAATATCAATTTAAATGTGAAATCTTGACATTTGACAGAATAGTAACTAGCACGCTTAGTAGACGAAAAAAGAAAAAGGTTTCGTGACTTTTAGACTGGCCCAGATCCTTACAGACCATGGGTGTGTTGGAAAATACCTTCATCGCATAGGGCGAGAAGAAAGCCCGTCGTGTCATGAGTGTGGCGCGGCGGAGGACACGGCGTATCATACACTTGCAGTATGCCCATCGTGGTCTCCGCAGAGGCACAGTCTTACGTCGCAGTTGGGTAGGGACCTATCGCTCACAAATGTAGTTGAGGCCATGGTGAGCAACGAGAGGTCATGGGAGGCTGTTGCGGATTTTTGTGAGACCGTCATCTCACATAAAGAAGCAGCTGAAAGACAGCGAAAGGATAACCCATCCGTTCTCCCACTGCGGAGGCGTCGAATGGGTAGAAAAAGAAGACAATACGCAATTCAACACAATAATGGCACAAGGCAGCCTGCCAGTGTCTGACGGGACGTTGCCACCCCACCCAGGGAGGCCCCTTGCAGGGCCTGGTTAACAGGCCTACCCACGGACAGGAATGTGGTCGCAACTCCCGACTTCCCGCGTTCCTGTCAATGTGGTTAAGGAGAGCGCTGGGTTTAGTGGGTATGGGGCCCTGCCTTACTGGGTCCGAATCCCACACACCCCCACTGCAAAATTGCAGTGGGAAGTCAATAAAAAGATTCCCAGCGAAAAAAAAAGTAGACAATTGCGCAAGTTGCAAGGTATTAGGTGATAGAAACAAAAGTCTTAAGTCTAAGTAAGACACGATAACTTTCCCGATTTCTAACTTAGGATGCAAGTTCTTTCGGCTCACCAATTCGGTAATAGGTTACATGCTGCAATGCGGTGGGAGAACGTTTGTGGTCAATACTGGGATGTTATATGCCGGTAGATCGATGAAGAGTTTGGTGAGTATTATTTTTATAATATTTCTATCCTTTAACTAAAACCACGCCCACCCCAAAGAGTGATTTCAGAGAAAACGTGCGTAGGACAATGGAAATTAATATTTTCCTGCATAAGTTACGATTTATCCTGCATAGAAATATATTTCATATTAAAAAAAACAATTTAACGCATTTTTAGCTAATAAGTATGGTATAATTAGTTTGAAGTTACGAATTTGTTGAGTTATTTGTCACTTCATTTGTATTTAAATATTTATAAAAATAAAAGCCATTCAATTACGTTGATTAGACAGACAGATAGAGTATTTCACTGTATCATTTCGCATTTATAACTAAAAATTGACCATTTGAGGGTTCTAGTCAAAGGATTTTTTTTAATTTCAGATTGATGGTTGATTAAATGTGTCTCCAAATTTCTGAATTGCATCGCTTTACAACGCAGATGGAGACATTCGTTTCGCCGCCTTACAAGCCCTCCCTGGTGCTACCGTCGGGGAGAACTTATAGTTGAAGTGCAGCTTGTAGACCCAAGTGTAGTGGCGTCAAGGGATTATATTTTCAAAACTGTTGCGCCTCCCACTTTACAGGAGGCCTGGATAGAAGTGGTGAGCTGAAAGGCAGAAACTAAAAAAGCTGGGACGTCAGCGAAATTTGCTCTGTTGCGAGACCAAGACCGGCAAAAAAATGAAAAAGCTCAAGCGCACACGTAGGCAGCCTAAGTCAGCGTTCTCATTTGGTGTAATGGTCAAGACGTCGGCTGCTACACCAAGGGTTCCGGTTTCGGTTTCCGGGCAGTATAAACATTTGTGTGCATGTACATGTCTGGTTGTAATGGTCTGGGTGTTTTCTATGTATGATATGTATGTATTTCAAAAAATGTATATAAGTATGTTTATCCGTTGTTTAGTATCCATAACACAGGCTTCACGTTTAATTTGGGGTTAGGTGGCGTTGTGCGAATGTCAGTGGATATTTATTTATTATATGGAGTGTACCCTATTGGTGGATGTCAGTGGCTATTTATTTAAGAGATCGACCGGCGGTTTAAATGAAGCCGGACCCAAGACCCCGGCTTGGCGCCAGGATGGGGTCACATAGTAGTAGTTAAGAATTTATTAGCTATTTTGTTAATGTACGTAGTAACGTATATTAACAAAGTAGCTTATACATTTTATATTGTTAATGTACGTTAGTATAGTCCTTAAAAATAGCTCAGCCTCCTCCCCATGACCCTCCCCCTGGATCTGTCGGGCCTACAGATTTCTCAATACAAGAGATGGGGCGAGCCGCGTTTAAAGTGCGACAAATGTAAGCTCAACGAGCATACATTGGTTGCCAGTTTACGCTCTGTGAGATTAGTTAAGACGCGTGAATATTAGAAGAAATTACCGTTTCTTTCCAAAATGCCATTCTGTGCAATGTAACATGCTATCATCGCAATGAATCAGTAAATTTATCAAGTAATAGAATAACTTTTCACAGTAAGAATCGAAAAGAAATTGCGACACTGGGATTGGTTATAAACTTGGCGGCTCGTTCAGTCTAATCCGGTATTCTCCACTATTCGCAATAAAATACCAAACTTTATTTTCATAAAAGTGCACTTTATTTTACATGTCGTTTCTTTGATCACTTTCGTTTATTTGCAATATTGTATTTTTAAATATACTGAAACCAATATATATTAGGTCAATTGATGTTAGTGTGCAATGCCGTCACGTTTCAGTAATCTCATACAAAATATATGGAAACGTTCCCTTTTGAGAGTTCATAAAAAGTGCGTCAACGATTATTGGTGTCAAATACCCAATTGTATATTGAGATGTTTGTATTGTAGTTGCACTCTGCGCAAGTAAGGGGCTTTCGGCGAGTCATGCCGTCGGCAGCCGGGGTTGCCTGGAGAGGCCGACGAAGAAGTCGCGCGGAGCACGGGCCAAGGGCGGAGTAGCGCCGTAGCCGTGGCACCGCAGTGGTTCCGGACGAGTAGAGACTGGACGTCTTACTCGCATTGCCGGGACACACATCCGAATATACAATTAGACTGGACAAACCGCCAAGTTTATACGCAATCCCAGTGTCGCAATTTCTTTTCGATTCTTACCTGTGAAAGTTATTCTATTTCTTGGTAAATTACTGATCCATTACGATGATGGCATGTTACATAGCACAGGATGACATTTTGGGAAAACACGGTAATTTCTTCTAATATTCGTGCGTCTTGACTCGTCTCACAGAGCGTAAACTGGCAGCCAGTGTATGCTCGTTGAGCTTACATTTGTCGCACTTAAAAACGCGGCTTGCCCCATCTCCTGTATTGGGAAATCTGTGGAATTCACACATGTTGCGATTTTTAACTATAACTATATGGCGTCCATTGCTGAAAATGTGTTACATGAAGCACATTTTCTAGCAGTTTAGTCCATTAGAGTGGTGGAATTACTCACTAAAACGACGATCCATCTAGTGTAATGATTAAGACGTCGGCTGTTACACCAAGGTTTCTGAGTTCGATCTCTGGGCAGTACAAACATTTGTGTGCATGAACATGTTTTTTTGTATTGGTTTGGGAGGTTTTTATGTATAATATGTATGTATTTGTAAAAGAAATTGTATGTATGTATTTGTATATTCGGATGTCTGTGGTGAATTCAAACCCATACATTTCATTACAACATAACCACTAATGCTCGTCTTAGTTCCGGTCCGATGGACCGACGACTTGCGAAAAGTTGCTAATGGAGACTGGACGTGGAAAACGGAGGACCAGGATATCTGGCGCAAAATCGGGGTAATCTCTAGCAGTGAACTGCGACAGGTTGAACAGAGAGTTCGTAACAGCCCAAAATACATAACGGTCGTTAATGTAGGTCATTTCTTTTAATATCTAACTAGCGTTAAGTACTGTATTCGCGCGGTTCTTCAGAGATTATAGTAAGGAACCCCAATTAAAAAAGAAGGTAGGCTATGTATATTAGGCATTCGGGGACAGTGTAGCTTTCCAACAGCGAAAGAACTTCCCAATTCATTGTTTATTACAGTATGTGGCTCATAGGTGTGGACTGATCCGATGGGGACAGATTCAAATCCCGCAACGAATCAATGTATGTTAAATTTTCGAAATAATATGCACGTTTATACGACGCTCTTACGGTGATGGAAACATCGTGAGTAAACTTGCGCACACCTACGATGAAATTCAAAGGTTTTCCGTAAAGTCGGCCAATCCGTAGTGGGCCCGCGTGGTCATCTAAGGCCTATACACCCTTGACGGGTAGACTCGTGCCCATCGGTGTGGACGTATATTAAGCTGATGATGATGATTACCGATAATTTTTTGCCCCTATATTTTCTCTATGTGACACTCACGTAGTTTTATTGCCACTGCTGGCGGACCGCTGCAGTTTCGGCGCCGGTTTGGCCTTAGGCCTGTTCTCCTTGTTGGCGTGTAACGTGGCCCGCTGCTCGTCCATCCTCTCCGACTGGCACCGGCTGACCAGGTCGAAGAACGACTCCGCCGGGTTGTCCTCCGACTCGCTGCGGACCACTTCACGCTTTTCCGCCTGTTCGCTCTCCTTCTTCTTGGCGTCGGGCGTTATCTGGTCACAAAACACGTTTATGTAGTCAAATAAGACCAAATATTACAAACAATTACAAATATCCGCTGATATTCACACAGCGCCACCTAGCCCCATATTTAAGCTAGGAACTTGTAGCTAGGGAACTAACGATAAACATACTTATATACTTTTTATTTTTGTAATAAATATCCACTGACATTCACACAGCGCCATCTAGCCCCATATTAAACGAGGAGCTTTAAATTAGGGAACTAAACAACTCATAAACATACTAATAACATTTTTTTTGATAAATATATATTATACATAGAAACACCCAGACCATTATAAACAGACACATTCATGCACACAAATGTTTGTAATGTCCGGGGATTGAACCCGGTATCCTGGATGTAGTAACCGGCGTCTCGACCTTTACACCACATGGGTCGTCAATTAAGCGGCTATGTTAATTTATAACAAGCTGGAAATAAGTATAAACTTACTATTATTACACGTCAGACGTTATGTCAAAAATATAGCCTTTAAAACGTCAAACTAGTCGAACTGGACCAAAAAATTAGAGGTTATGTTTTACAACAAACTGGAAACTGGAAATTGTTCTCTCTCTTCAACTATTGCAGTCCACTGCTGGACATAGTTCTCCCCCATTGGTAATTGGTTGGTTGAAATTGGTATTCATTAAAAAATATTGAAAGAAAGAAAGAATTGTTTATTTGGTGCACCAAATTTACTGATGAATATTATTTGATGACTGAGTCATATTAAGTCATCAAATAATACATATTATTTTCAGTTATTGTTATTATCAAGTTATATAATAATAAGTGTAAACAAATATTTGTAAAGAATATTCTTTTTTAAATAAAATATACATTTCCCAAACAAATAATCCAGTAACCTGTATCAAGGACAGCTGCTCCATACTCTGTCTGCGCACTCGAAGGGGCGTTGAACGGCGTCAAGGGCTGTTCCCCAGCGGGCGGGGGAGGGGACGAGCTCTCCACCGGCAGCCCTAACACTTTACGTAGATCGCCCATGTTCATCTGGGCTGTGGCCATGCCTAGCACATCACCCAACTGGAATAAACACATTAATTAATATCCACTGGTATTCCCATAACGCCATCTAGGATGGATGTTGGCCGGTGCCGTGAGAATTGGGTTAGATGGGGATATTCCAGAAGCAGTATTCGTGACTGTGGTGCCCCTCAGACAACACCTACTGTCTGACCCGAACTGTCCATCGTGCGGTTTCCGGGACCTCTGGATGGCAATCGAAAGGGCGATTAAAGTGGCTCAATATTGGTCGCGTTACCATATTTAACTTGTGAATCCATATAGACTCAATAAGTAGAGAAAGCGCCATCAAGTCCCAAACTAATTATTTAGCCTGTAATATGGGTACTAAACAACGGATAAACATACTTTTATATGTTTTTTCGTAAATACATATTTACACATAAAAATCACCGCGACCACATATGTTTATACTGCCCCGAGGATCGAACACGGGACCCTTGGTGTAGTAGCCGACGTCTCAACCATTACACCAGATGGGTCGTCGAATGAAACATTATATTTAGATTTTATTACCGGGGAATATTACTGGAAAAATTGATGGTTAAATTTATGTTAAATAAAATGATTTTTGATAGTTAGGAAAGGTCTAAATATTACAAGGCCTAATTGTATTTTTTTATGCTATAGCAGGCAAACGAGCAAACGGCTCATCTGATGGTAAACGTCACCGCCGCCCATGTACATTGCAATACCAGAGGGCACTGAAATGCGTTGCCGGCCTTTCAACAGGGAATACGCTATTTTTTTAAGGTATTTGCGTGTGAATGACTCATTACCAAATGTCCGGTGAAGCTGTAAAGGCCATCTGCGGCCAAAAACAGTAGTCAGAAAAAAAGTGATTCATCAAGGTAGCACCAAAAAATATTTCCGAGATTCGAACCCACAGCTTCAGGGCCGCGCCGGCTAACGCTGTACCTACTCGAACAAAAAGAAAGAAAGAAAGAAAAACATTTATTTGGTGCAATTCAAGTTATAACATGTAAAAGCAGTTATATGTAGAGATACAATAAACAAACGTCACCTCTTTAGATATGTTGTAATGTTCGTTGGCGTAGTAGAGCGCCTTCTCGTGGTTGCCGAGGGCGGCGTGCGCGTTACCCAGAGACCAGCACGCGCGACCTTCACCAACTCGGTCCTGGAATTCACATATTTTCATCATCAGCACATTGAACGTTCCCACCGAGGGGCACGAGCGTACCCGTAAAGGGCTCATGCGGTCCAGTGCATATTGACAGACTTCACGCACATTTGAATCACGCCTTCAAGGCAAGAGTGAATAGGCTGTTTCTAGGCAGGTATGATCCATCGTCGGCTGTATCATAACTTACCATCAGGTGAGATGGCGGTCACATGTCAAAGTGGATAAAAATATCTCTTCGTAGGCGTGCGCAGGATTCTTCACGATGTTTTCCTTCACCGTAAGAACGTCGGATAAACATATAATTTGGGAAATTCGAAGATATTGGTACGTGGCGTAATTTGAACCTGCGTCCTGCACTCTTAAGATCGGAAGGCAACAGATAACACCATGAGCTATTTTCAAGAACGTGCATGTTTTTTTTTCTAAAATCTTTTAAAATAAGTTGAAATTTTATATGCGACTTTTCACAGTTTTCAATAGAGCTATAAATCGGTTAGCACCCTCTTTGTTACCAACAAAATACGGTCATGTGGCTATATTTCGGTTATTCGTCCGGTTAACTGAACTAGGGCAACATTTAAGTAGCCAAAGATAGTTGATTTTTAGCAGCCGAACATTTGCTACTTAAAAATTGTCCTAGTTCGGCCAACCGGACAAATAACCGGATTATAGCCACATGACTCAAAATACCTGTGTTCAAAATAAAAGAGAGGAACCGAGTTACCGAATATATAAATAAATATCCACTGATATTCACAGCGCCACCTAGGCCCAAGATAAGCATGAAGCCTATATTATGGGTACTAAACAACGGTTAAACAATTTTTTTTGCAAATACATGCATATTATATATAGAAAACACCCAGACCATCACAAACAGACATGTTAATACACAAATGTACTGCCCGGTGGTCGACCCGGAACCCTTGGTGTTGCGGTCAACGTCTCAACCGCTGCACCAAATGGGTCGTCAATTTACTTAAATTTATCTTTGCAATACATACTTGAAGTCGCCTAGCCGCCGTTAGATGCCTGGCGTGGTACTCCTCAGCGACTCGGTACTCCCGCAGCAGAGTGTACGTGTTCCCGAGTGAGTAACACGCTTGCGCCTCCACCGCCGCGTCGCCCATCTCCTCAGCCAGCGCCAGCGTCCGTCTGGACAACACAACATCTCGACACTGAATCGCAGACTTCTAAGCGTCATCATCATCAGTTCATTAGACTAGGTGGTAGACTCGATACTGAGTCGTCTAGGTAGGTACCACCGCAGTGCCAGATATCATCCCGTGAAACAGGAGTGTTATGCACTTTTGTGTTTCGGGATGAGGGCACTGTAGCTAGTGAAATTACCGGGTATAAGAGACCTAACATCTGTTGTCTCGGGTGACGGGCGCAGTGCGGCGTTGACGGAGAATAATAACTGTCTATCAGTTGTTGGTTTCCTTTAATGCCGCTCTGTCATGGTCTGGCGTATCACTTACCATCAGGTGAACGACCAGACCGTCCTGTACACATATATCATCAAAAAAACGTCCCCACCGAGTGGCACAAGCCTACCCGTAAGGGTGTTTAGGCCTTCACGCACAACCTTTGAATCCCTTAGCAGGCGTGCGCGGGTTTCCTCGCGATGTTTTCCTTCACCGTAAGTGCGTCGGATAACGTACATATGTTTAAAAAAAATCGAAAACACATTGGTACAGAACGGGATTAAAACCTCATCCCTCTCAGTAGGATGGCAACAGTCCACCCCATTGAGCCACTGACGCTCTAGCGTATCTCTCTATACCTATGTCTCTCCTCTTAGCGTATCGATGGCTTAAACTTATCAAACCATAAATCCCCAAAAGCTAGCTTCATTGACAACGTAGTCTGCAGCTGTCATTAAATCCTGCTGAGAGCAGCTGCTTGGGCAAGCATGCCATAAGGTGAACCATCGTTTGGGCCGCTCCACAAAAACAGTCTAAAGCAAGACCACCCGAAAATCCCCATTTGTTGTCCCTACTCCGACCTGTCCAAGATCGAAGCCTATTTAAAGACTTCCAGATCGCAGATCCAATGAATCGCAGTGCCAGATATTCTCAATACTGAAGTGCCAGATATCGTCCCGTGAAATAGGAGTGTTGTGCACTTCTGTTTCGGGATGAGGGCACTTCAGCTTGTAATAACCAGATATCGTCCAGTGAAATAGGAGTGTTATTCTGCTGTATACTATCTCAAACACCGTTAATAGACGGACATTTTTTCTATATTAAACTGAAAATCTCTGTTTAACGGAAAGCAACTTTGGATCAGGCATCTCTTATATAGCTATTTAGCACCACAAAATTAAGGAATTTTGCATGTAAAACCTCACTAATAGTGCGTGTAATCGTGCAAAAACAATTGCATCAGACCAGAGGTCCCAGAAATGCGTTGTCGGCCCTTTTAAAGAGTGGACGCTATTATGAAGGGCAGTGCAGGCCTAAGTCTCCAGTTTACCAGCTAGTTCATTCCAAAGCGCCAATTTTTAATGAAACCAAAATTGTTAGATACGGTACAGTTAGAGATTCCTCATGTCTATCTGTCCGTCCGTATGTCACACCCTCTTTTATTCGAAAATATTAGTACTACACTGTTGAACCACAAGCTCCTCGCTCAATATGGGGCTAGATGGCGCTGTGTGAACGTCAGTGAATGTTTATTTATTTATTCCATTAGATCAACGAAATGAGAACGGAAAACGAGAAAAAACAGCAATATTCATAAAAAATATACACACTGTATATAAAAAAAACATAGACATTAAATTCGGCAAAAATAAATGAAAACATAGCAGGTACAATAAGTATGAAATTTGGAAAATTTGTTTGTATAAGCATTTTTAATACCTACAACTAAGTACCAAGAATAATTATTTTGTAGATATTTTGGCAATGTAAACATGTTTGAATAAGAAAATTGAATTTAATAAGCGCTTTTAAGGGTAGCTCTTAAAAGGTGTCGAAACGCATCATTTGATTTCGAGCTCAAATATTTTTAAGTCATTATTTTGCAGAAGTTTTAAAAACAAATATATAGTTATACTCATAATATAAGAGATCTGTGGCAAAGAAACTGAGCTGTAGTAAACAATTCAATACTTTCGCAAAGCATGATGTTCAATATATAAAAAATATCAGACGCAGTCGCTAGCACAGATATTGCTTGCAAAATTATGATTGCAAATAAAAACATAATACGCCATAACACATATTTTAAACAAACTACACACATTGTAAACAATGCATTATGATCATATTTGCACAGCATTACATAATTTATTTATTTATTTGGGAAACAAACAATACAGTTTCACTCATATACAAAAAAACAAAAAATGTACTATTACAGAAATCAGTAAAGTCTCCACAACTTGATATTCCATAAACTGAGCATAAAAAAGTGTTACATTAGAAAGTATAATTTTATATAAATTACCACTCTAGATACAAACGAAAGAGAGAGAAAAAAAATACATTTATATTAAGACAAACAAAAAAAAAATCTATGGAGCAATTAAAAATATCTATTTCACAAAAATGTGATACTAACTAAATAACACTTAAATGCTATACAATGGTTGGTCGATATTCATTATAACAAATTAAGGAGGAATAGTAAAAGTGACATGAAACACATGCAACGGATATAACATTGGTGAACAAGTACAGCGTCTGCACACATAAGGTTAAAAATCGCTTTTTAATGCCATGCTTGGGGTCATTTAACAGTGGAATCATGCAACCATCTTTACTATGTATTTGATTGTTTTACACACAGAATAGATAAATAGATTATACTTTATTGTACAATTATAACCATTTACAGAACAAAAGCAATTACCCAAAAAAAGTACAATTGAAAGATATTACAAATACATATGTTACACATATATTTGTGTACAGCATAGATGGTTCCTAGCAGTTGACATCCATTGGTTACTCTCTACCTTAACCAAGTCATCAGCTCATCTTGTTGTGGGCTTTTTTCTTTAATGTATAAATAAAATTTGAAGGATTTCATAAGCGCTATAGCATATATAGCGCTATATATATACATAGCCTCTGTAGCTTTTGGATTTAAGATTTTTTTAAACATCTATAGACAGGCATTTGTCGACCATCTCACCTGATGGTAAGTAATGATGCAGCTGAGGATGGATCACGCTTGTCTATAGTCTATTTACTCTTGCCTTGAAGACGGACAGGTTGTAATGATTGGGGAACAGGAGGCCACGTGTTTCATTCCTTTGCAGTGCGCATTAGAAACGAACTAGGCACCAAAGCGAGTTGGGCGGATACAAATGGTATGTTATCCACGTAAGGATGGAACGCTCGCCTGCGTCTTGTATCCCAAAGGTGAAAAGGGGCTGGTAGAATTATCAGTGTGATAGAAGCATTGTTAATAGAATGACTCCGATAACATTAAGTCACAGAGGTTTCCCAATTTATGGACTTCTAAATGGCTACATGATTATGACGCCACGCCTTTGAAGTAAGTATGCATTGTTTATGAATTATGTATTACAATTGTATTTAATTATGCGTTTATTAAAATGGTTTCATAGTAAAAGTTGCTATAAATTGTATGTGTTATCTTTTGGTTTTAATTTTTTTTGTCAGAAAGCTTTAATTTTTATTTGCCTCTCTGACTTTGAAGACTAATAAAATTCATTAAGCATTTCGAGCCCAGAGTTAGCATTTCGTTATTTTTAACCCAGGTTTGTAACAATATGGAAAAAATCTTACTACCCCAGGACCCAGTCATCGTGCCTAATGTTGGAAACGTTAAAACGTTGACAAGGGAACATAAAATGAAATGACTAAATGAATCTATAAAATGTCATCTGTGGCCAATGATATTCTGTATATATAAAAGCCGATACGCCACCAGTGCCTTTAAAAACGAACCGCCGAAGACAGTACAGTTTGTACTCTTTTGTTTAGTTAAATGTTCGCTCATTCGAAATATGTGTATGTGTGCTGTCGCAGCGTCCGGAGCGCTTTTTTCGATTGTTTTGTGAGCATCGCGAATCCATACTTTGTTATATCAGCTGTAGTGTAAAACAAATACGTACTTATAATGTTCAGCGGCGTTCTCGAACTGGCCAAGGAATATGTGCGAGTTGCCCAGGTTGCTGTTGGCACGGCGCTCCGCAGCCCGGTCGGCGAACTCGTGCGCTATCTGCAGCCGCTCCGTGTGGTAGACGATGGCGCGTGCGAAGTCGCCCAACAGGTAACAAGTGTTGCCGAGGTTCCCCGCACGCCCGCCCCATCGCCGCACGGTCGCCGAGGGCACGCATCAGCTCCAGGTTCTCCCTGGAAACCCATACAGTACAGTTCATGTATTGTACAGTTCAAGTATTATCTATTACCATTGTATAATTCACGTTTACTTTTACATACTATAGATCACTCTACTGTGGCTTAGGCCTGATTGTCAATAGCAGAAAGTGTTTGTTGGTCTACCCTACATTTTATTAATATATTGACTACCAACTATAATTTTTAAGTATATCATGAATTAATAATTCATATACATATAAACAATATCCTTTTTCGAGGTGGAAGGTTGGTAACCTAAGATTAAGGATTTATTCTAGTATAGGTATCAACCTGCCAAAATCGTACTATTAGTGTTATGCTTTTGAAAAAAAATGTTGACATACATGTGCAATCATTGTCCTAGATTTAGGATGTTGTGAATATATACAAAATTGTATGATTATGGTGAGAAATAAACGTAATTATTATTATTTATAGAACGTGCCTGCAAACAAGGATTGTGGTGAACTGTCATATTTATATACTTTGCTGTACAATACATTTGATAAAAATACCTTTGATTCCTAATTTTGGCTTGTCTTACAATCTGTTCATATTTTAACCAAAACAGTATAATTTATACTTACTTATATTAATATATGTAATTTTAATAAAGAAAGAAACTATAGGTCTGTTTTAACAACAATATGTGTAGAAACTAAGACCATGTATGACTGTTTGTTTTCTAAATAATATACAAATAAATGCCGTGTGGTGACGGCAGAGTAGAATACGATGCCGTGTGGTGACGGCAGAGTAGAATACGATTGTCACCACCCCTACTCTTCCTAGGGTGTCGTAGAAGGCGACAGAGGGAAAATTTCCACCAAGTGATGGGCAGCAGCATCACTTAGGTACTGGCGTATCTCTGCGCTCACCAACCCGCCTGCCAAGCGTGGTGAGTATGGCATTTACCCCCAATGAAGACGCAGTAAGAATTGGCCCCTAGTCCCCGGCGGCCCCGCTATTCCGGGCTACGGTAGCGGCCACGGTTACGGCGGGGCAAGGGGTGCTAAGAATCTCCGGCAGAGATCCGGCTACCAAAATAAACAACAACGGCAATTAAAACTGGCAACATATAACACGCGCACACTGAGGACTGACGAAAAGCTATTAGAGCTGGAAACGGAGTTAGGCAGGTTGCATTGGGACATAATAGGTTTGTGTGAAGTCCGAAGAGAGGGGGAGGATACCACAATACTGCAATCCGGCAACCTGTTTTACTACCGTGAGGGCGACCAGCTGTCCCAGGGTGGTGTCGGGTTTCTCGTCCATAAGTCTCTCATCAACAACATCGTGAAGATCGAAAGTGTGTCAGCTAGGGTAGCGTACCTTGTACTAAGAATCACCAAGCGCTATGCGCTGAAGGTGGTACAGGTTTACGCACCGACTTCATCGCACTCCGACGATGATGTATGATGATATCAGCAGAGCAATGCATACCTCCAAGACACACTTTACGGTCGTTATGGGAGACTTCAACGCAAGGCTGGGCATTCGAAGTGGTTGTGAGTTGAAAGTGGGGCAATATGGATTTGGACACCGGAACCCCAGGGGACAGCGGCTGGCCGATTTCATGGAAAAAGAGGGACTCTTTATGATGAACTCTTTTTTCAAGAAGCCGCCGCAGAGGAAGTGGACTTGGTTGAGTCCCGATGGTTCCACACGAAATGAGATTGACTTCATCATGACCACCAGAAGACATATATTTAACGACGTCTCTGTGATCGCCAGGGTGAAAACCGGTAGCGATCACCGTATGGTAAGAGGCACGTTAAATATTAATGTTCAACTGGAGAGGTCTCGCCTGATGAAGTCTACGCTCCGACCTAACGTGCTTCAAATCAATAACCCCGAGAGCTTTCAACTCGAACTGCAGAATCGCTTTGAATGCCTAGAGAGCTGCGTAACAGTGGACGATATAAATAGCGGGCTAGTGGAAACTCTGCAAACAGTTGGGTCTAAGTTTTGCAAGGGACAACGCAAATTAAGACCCAATAAACTATCTCAACAGACTCTCGATCTCATGGCGACAAGACGACAGATGAAACTGCAGTCTTCAGACGACGCGTCACAATACCGGCAGCTTAATAGACGTATATCCAGCTCCTTGCGACGCGATATTCGTCGCTTTAATACAAAGTGTATTAAAGAGGCGATCGAACGGAACAGGGTTCCAAGGTGTTTGCAAGGAACATGTCTGTTGGGCAAAGCCAGCTGACTAGTCTGAAGACCAACAGTGGAAATGTAGTCTCATCTAAACCAGAGATTTTGAGGGAGATTGAGAAGTTTTACAGCGAGTTATATACCGCTACACAGATTCCCGCTTCAAGCTTAGCCGAAGACCCGAGAGCTAAGTTAACCCGACATTTATCTGAGGATATCCCGGAAGTCACCTTGAGCGAGATTAGGATGGCTCTGAAACAACTTAAGCGAAATAAGGCCCCGGAGAAGACGGAATTACCGCAGAACTTTTGAAAGCAGGTGGCACGCCAGTGCTTAAGACCCTTCAGAAGCTCTTTAATTCCGTGATCCGTGAGGGTGCGACGCCAGAGGCGTGGAGCAATGGCGTGGTGGTGCTTTTCTTCAAAAAAGGCGACAAAACCTTGCTGAAGAATTATAGACCCATCACGCTATTGAGCCACATTTACAAGTTGTTCTCCAGAGTCATCACGAACCGTCTCGCGCGTAGGTTTGATGATTTCCAGCCCCCCGAACAAGCCGGGTTCCGCAAAGGCTTCAGCACCATAGACCACATACATACGCTGCGGCAGGTTATACAGAAGACTAGAGAGTATAACCGGCCATTATGCTTGGCGTTTGTGGACTATGAGAAAGCCTTTGATTCGATCGAGACTTGGGCTGTGCTTCAGGCCCTCCAACGGTGCCATATTGACTTTCGCTATATCGAAGTATTGAGATGTCTGTACGAGAGCGCTACTATGTCAGTCCGTGTACATGAAGAGCTTACACAACCTATCCAATTGCACCGAGGAGTGAGACAGGGAGACGTTATATCTCCGAAACTGTTCACAGTTGCGTTGGAAGATATGTTTAAGCTGCTCGATTGGAAAGGACTTGGCATCAACGTGAATGGCGAGTATCACTCATCTTCGATTTGCCGATGATATAGTAGTCATGGCAGAATCCATGGAGGATTTAAGCACTATGCTCGAAACCCTAGACAGAGCTTCTCAACAGGTGGGTCTTAAAATGAACATGGACAAGACGAAAGTCATGTCTAATACCCATGTCGTACCTATACCGATATAGTTGGAAGTTCTGTCCTCGAAGTTGTGACGAATATGTGTACCTGGGACAGGTAGTCCAAATGGGTAGGTCCAACTTCGAGAAGGAGGTTTCTCGTCGAATCAATTAGGATGGGCAGCGTTCGGGAAGTTAAGGCAGATCTTTTCGTCCAAAATACCTCAGTGTCTCAAGACGAAGGTTTTGACCAGTGTGTGTTGCCAGTTATGACATACGGAAGCGAAACGTGGTCGCTCACTAAGGGCCTCTTGAATAGACTCAAGGTTGCTCAGCGTGCTATGGAGAGGGCTATGTTAGGTGTCTCCCTACGCGATAAAATCCGAAACGATGATATCCGTAGGAGAACTAGGGTGACCGACATAGCCCAGAGGATTAGCAAGTTGAAGTGGCAGTGGGCAGGGCACATAGTGCGTAGAACCGATGGCCGATGGGGCGGAAAGGTTCTCGAGTGGCGTCCACGTAACGGAAAGCGAAGCGTAGGCCGACCCCTAACCAGATGGACGGATGATCTGGTTAAGGTGGCGGGTGGCAGATGGATGTCAACTGCAAGGGATCGGTCCGCGTGGAAATCATTAGGGGAGGCCTTCGTTCAGCAGTGGACATAATTAGGCTGTAATGATGATGATGATGATAGAAAATAAATATATAAAAATAATTTATTTAGGAACACCAACAAAAAAAAATTTAAGGTAAAAAAAAATTTTTAGCTTCTTCAAAACTGTGCTTAATGTAATCTCACCGGGTGATGGCATGAATTGACAACAATTAAGGTAAGTGCTAAGTTTAAATAGTAAAAATAAAATATGATAAAAATATTAGTATGTAATTATTATTGTGAAACTTCTACAGCATGTATGGTTGATGCAAACTCAGATTAATAAAAAACTAACTTGATGCACACAAACAAATATAAACCAAACAATGCCCGAGCCGCTTGACACATACGTTGACCTATTGTTATATTTATGACATAAAATCATTATAAGGGTACAAAATCAAAGGCACGAGCATACTAATATGTCATTATCAATCAATCAAATCATTTATTTGTTTAAATGTGGTTATTCTATAGGTTATATTATATATATATATATATTATATATATATAATATATATTATATATATATATATTAATATATATATATATATATACAGCGCATTTACCATTTCTGGCTTACAAAATTTACATTAATAACAATCTATATTATGGTAACATGTAGCGAGCGACGTAATTATGAAGGAAAATTCTGGCCAACTGACGCGATGGGCAGTTTTATGCCGCGGATACTGTGCATGTAGTTAGTTCATTATTAATCTAAGTTATCTACATATATTTCTAGTCTTACCAATGGATAGCTGCATGCATTATTCTACACTACCAAAAGAAGTGTCTCAACATGAATTGTGTGCGTTGAGTCAATATGACTTTAATTGAATGAGCAACCTTTGACCCTCGGGTAACTAGGTGATGCAAATTGCAAATGTGCAAAATGCTTAAAGAGAATTTAACCAACCACGCCGTAACTACTACTCCGTTCTAATAACATGTTTATTAAAAAGTCATCATCATCATCACGTTTATGAGCTGATGATAAGCTCATAAACGTCCCCAACGAGAGGCACGAGCCTACCGGTACAGGGTGTAAGGCCTTAGTCGTCCACGTGGGCCCAGTGCGGATTGGCTAACTTCACGCACAACATTTGAATCTCTTCGTAGGCGTGCGCAGGTTTCCTTTTTTTTTCGAACTGACTACTGCTTTTGGCCGCAAATGGCCTTTACAGCTTCACCGGGCAATTGGCGAGCGCAGATGGCTCTCAGCCTTAAACAGGTTTCCTTATGATGTTTACCTTCACCGTAAGAGAGTCGGATAAACGTACATATATTGCACATTCGAAAACACGTACGTGGCCGGATTTGAACATGCACCCTCCAGATCAGAAGGCAATAGTCCACACCTATGAGCCAACTACGCTTAACTGACACTGACAACGTATACTTGCAAACAACTCACTCATAGTACTCGACAGCTTGCAGCAGACAGTCGCGGACCTCCTGCGGGAAATGCCCCGGGTCGTTCTGCCCCACGCGGCCCAGCTGTTTCCCCTGGGCGTGGTACACGTTCCCCAGGTTGTACAGCGCCCGGCCCTCGCTCAGCTTGTCGCCGAGCGCCCGCGATATCTCCAGGTGGCGTTTGCAGCACTGGATCGCCTCCGCGAACTTGCCCATCACTTTGAGCGTGTTGCCTAGATTGCCCGACGCTTTCGCCTCGCCTAGCTTGTCGTTCATAGACCTGAGGGTTTAATAGAGGGATTCATCATCAGCTCAATGAACGTCCCTACCGAGTGGCACGAGCCTACCCGTATAGAGTGTGTAGTTGTCCCAGTGCGGATTCGCCGACATCACGCACTACCATTGAAGGTCTTCGCAGGCGGGTGCAGGTTTCCTCGCGAGATTTTCCTTCACCGTAAGAGCGTTGAATAATGTACATATAATTTCGAAAATTCGAAAACACATTGGTATGTGGCGGGATTTGAATCTGCGCTCACCCGTCAGGAGGCAACAATCCATTTATCCGTCATGCAAGTAAAAGAAACTTGCAACTCTGTAAATATATACTATCAATTATGTACATGTTAACATACTTGTTAGTATTCAAGAGCCCTGGAATAACAATCCAAACAGGACTTTATAAGTTGTCTAGAATCTACACTAATCTACATTTACATAACGAACCATTTGGTGTTGCGGTTGAGACGTCGACTGCGACACCAAGGGTTCCGGGTTCGATTCCCGGGCAGTACAAACATTTGTGTGCATGACATGTTTGTAATGGTCTGGGTGTTTTCTATGTATAGTATTGTTACGAGCTGGGGGTTCAGGATAAATTATTGCCAAACACGAAGAATAACACGGTAACAAACTTTATTAATTAACCACTATAAATTACACACAACACTAATTACACTTACACTCTCACTAATTAGTCTATTAACACTGCACACTATAACACAACACTTAATGAGTCCGTATAATGTCCGCACACACACACTATAATCACTCGTTAACTCTTCACACTGTTATCTCACACTCGACGATCCCTTAGAATCGATCCCTTGTAGTCGCAGGTACTTCGCTCTTAAGTAGAACACAAGACTCCCGGCCACCCATCGGTCCGGCCTTATATACCTGTCCGCCCGCTAAGCTCGAAGCGTCGACGTCATTCCACATAGTTCGCGAAATCTCTAGAACACACCAGACTATTTGCTATTTGACAATTCGCATGTCATACTCTATGGTGGGCTAACGTCACATATTAGCCGCCATATTTAATGTCATTTTAATTACGTCAATTCGTAACACTATGTATATATTTACCAAAAAAAATGTATATAAGTATGTTTATCCGTTGTTGAGTATCCATAATGCAGGCTTCACGCTTAACTTGGGACTAGATGGCGCTGTGTGAATGTCAGTGGGTATTTATTTATTTATAAACACTACACATATGACAATATTTTGAGAGATGTGTTCTTAAAGTTAGTCAACAAATTAGTAGAAAATGAAAGGACATTTTCTCAGCTCTTAGGATGAGAGCCAACTGCCCGTAAATATGTGAAGTCCTTAGGCTGTCAGTAGTAAAAAGTCAATCAACAATAAATATAGGGCTGTGTGTATGTGTTCTTATGCATAAATACTTAACCAATATGTATGTTTGACAGCCCATCTTGTGTAATGGACGAAGGGTATCAGGTTCGATCTACGGGCAGTACAAACATTTGTGTGCATGGACATGTCTGTTTGTAATTGTTTCACCCAGGTTTCTATGTATAATATGCATGCACAAAAAAAGTACATAAGTATGTTTATTCATTGTTCAGAATGTCAGCGGATATTTATTTGTTTACGTTTATTCACGCAATAACACTTACCTTGCCAAGGTGAGATCATGTTTGTGGTAATGCATTGCTTTATTATAGTCTCCAAGGTAAAAGTAGGCATTGCCGAGCTGGCTGTAGATGGCGCTGAGGGTGCGCAGGTCATC